>ML793872.1:90729-144884 GCA_009831015.1 Picea engelmannii | reverse complement strand
AGATCTTCAACATCAATCATGCACATAATAAACACTGAGACACATATTTCACGAGGAAACCCATAAAGGGAAAAAACCTCTTCTTCTTAGGATGTCAAGCAAGCTCCAACTACTTTACATCTCATCATCTTTAAGCACCAACTTAAAGGAGGCTACAACCTCTGAATGCAAGCACCAACTTGTTGAGAGCACCAACTCTCACAGAGTCCCAGCACCCACTGGGTGGAAGCACCAACTTCCAATCTGTCTCAGCATCAACTGAGTGAAGGCACCAACCTTCAAATTCTACAAGCACCCACTTGCTGAGAGCACCAACTCTCACAGAATCCCAGCACCCACTCGTGGAAGCACCAACTTCCAAATTGTCTCAGCACCAACTGAGTGAAGGCACCAACCTTCAAATTCTACAAGCACCCACTTGCAGACAGAGACATCAGTCTCCCCTAGCACCACCCTGCCACCCTAGTTTCTCTGGTTGCAACCAGATGGAAGCTACAACTTCCTATGTTCAAGCACCTACTTGAACTTCTGAGGACAACAGTCCTCCCGAGCACCACCCTACCACCCTAATTGCTCGAATAAACTTCTTACTCAAACCAATTTGCTTATTCTGATATAGCTTGCTTACCATTTCTGCTATGCTGCTCTGTCTTCATCATCTCTGATCTTCTTAACTGCTCAGCCACAAATTCTGTTTTACTGACTTTGATCTGCTGCTCTGCTTCACCTTCTTCTGCTGCGCCTTCTCGGTTTTTCTCTGCTTCGCAGGTTCTCCTCTGCCACTGTCGCACTTGCAGAGCTCTGTCCCTCTCTCTTCAACAGCACCCCGGTTCAGTCTCTCTCATTTTCCTTTTAAACACGCCTCCCCGACGGTTCACTTCGCCTTCCCTCTATCGAAACAAGAACACCTGTCCTGGCAACTGAAACGTTAACCGATTTGTCATCATTAGTCCATTTCTCTTAACGGATTCATAACTAAAGCGTTAAACTGAGTGGAAGAACAGCAACCCTCTGATCAATACTTGATCCAACGGTTCAGATCCCATCGGGATTTTACTCATCGCGATTTCGGCATTCTCAGTGTCTAGATGCACATGTACTTGGAACCCCCGATTCTCCGATCCCCGATGTGCTCCTTTCCCGAGCTTTATCCCCTTCCGGCTATACAAAGGTCCATGTGACCAGCTATCATGTGACTGTCACCATACCTCTCGTCGGGGTTTCGGGTTTTCGCACTTCCTGATGTCGAGAGTTTCTCACCTCTCCAATCCTCGATTACCGATGCGCCCCTTTCCATGCGCTAGCCCTGCTTGCTATAGGCCTTGGCCCCATAAGACTGTCAACACATGACCTCGGTCAAACCTCTCATCGGGGTTTCGGCGTTTTCGATGTCACCATGCACATGCCTCCGAGATTCCCGATCCCCGATTTCCCGATGTGTTTCAGCCCCCATGGCTGACCCTGGTTCACCTGACCGTTACCTGTAACCGCATCCTTATCTCTGACAGCTGGCATCCACTAATCCTCTGTCCTCCTTCGCTGTTGTGCTGACAGCTGTACCCCACTCATCGGGATTTCGCGGATCGCTATTTCGAAATGCACAAAACCTTTGTGCTCGGGATCTCCGATATCCTGATTTCTGATTAGCCGATGAACGACCTCCTGTCGGGCCTTCTGCCGATGGCACCAATCTCCTGCCACGCGTCCTCTCAGATGGACGGTCCCGATTGTGTCGAGATTTCGGGACTTCCGATGTCCTGTTTCTTTTGACCTTGGGAACTCCGATTTCCCAATTGGCGATATGCCGACTTGCTCCTGATTTCCGACACCTGTCCTTTAAATGGACGGTCTCAATACCTTCGAGATTTCGAGACTTTCGATCTCTCGTTTCCTTCAACCTTAGGAACTCTGATTTCCCGATGTCCGATATGCCGACGATGCCTTGATCTTCGACACCTGTCCCTCAGATGGACGGTCCCGATCATCGACGCCTCTGCTGATGTCACACGTGATTTGACACGTGTTAGATCCTGCCACGTGTCACTCTGATTCGTGACTTTCATGTGCCTGAAGTGTTGAATCTACCTGACACCTTTCATTCCCTGGTTGTGCCATGTGTCCCTTTGCTGATGTGGTCTGCTTTCGTGAGTTGAATCAACGATTCAGGTGCAATCTTGGCTTAACGGCTGCGATTACATCGTGAAATTGCATATCGCGATTTCGGGGTTTTCGTTGTCATTGTTCACGAGACTCGTGAAACTTTGATTCCCGATTCTCTGATGAAGCCTCCTGTCTACACGTGGATGGTCACGATCTCTGCTTGGTTTAACGGCTGTGATCAAATCGTGAAATCGCATATCGCGATTTCAGGGTTTTCGATGTCAATTGAACTGGACATTTCAAAGTCCCGATCCCCGATTCTCCGATGGCTTATCTCCCTCGCATCTTTTGCAGATCTGACGACTGTCGGGTTTTCTTCTCAGATCCTACAGCTCAGATTTTCTATTCAATATCCCGATGACTTCGAACTCTATTTTGACTACATCTTCCCTTTGTCATTCTTCGTCGATTGACCTCCTTAGACTGCAACTTATTTCTTTCGCTCGACCTTGACCATCTTCCTATCAGGTCAACTACGCTTCATCACTCCGCTTGGATATTGCTCTGTCATCATCTAGCTTCTTCTGCCATAGACGATTGCCATCAATGACAACCTTGACATTCTGCATCCTCTCTGTTATTGCCATATTTCCAACATTGAGAGCCAGTCGGAGTGCCTGATGGGATAAATTGTTCTTTCTTTCTTCAATTTATCTAATTCAATCTTCACCAGACGCTTCAGTTTGGGATTCATCATCCTTATTTTTTTCTTTACGGGCTTTTCTTCTTCCCTCAAACAAATGATATGTTGGAATATAGTTTTATCGTAAGCTTTCAGATCATCATAGTTCCAAGCGAACACATCAATGTATTCTTTAAACAAGGAAAAATATTGATCAATTTCCTCAGTGGTGCAATCAATTCCCAAATTGACATATTTTGGGGAACTGTCAGTTCCAATATTGAATTTTCTTGTTTCTTGCACCTTTCTAATTGAAAATTCTTCAAGGAGATTATTAGCATGATCATATTTTGAAAAAAGAGATTCAGATTGTATACAATCTTTAGGGACAATAGATGTGTGATCATCTTTATCATCATCATCATTCAACAAAAAATTTCCCAATTGTTCATCATTCTCAAACACTTGCAAATATTCAATGTTATCGGGCACAGACGGTCAGAATGCTTTTCTACTTGGAAAGACGTTTTTCTTTGGACATCATCCGGGTTTGATAATGAGGCTGCCGAGGCTAATGAATTTGCCTTGTGATTCTTGTCTATGGGAATGAAAGAAATGTTGAAGGAAATAAAAGATTCCATCAATTTGTTAACCCTTTTGAAATATAACTTAAGTATTTCCTTTTTTATTTTATACCTCTGTGTAAATTGATTGATCACCAATTTTGAGTCGTTGGTTACAACTAGATGTTCTATTTTCATTTCTTGTGCTAGGATCATCCCTTGAATCAAGGCTTCATATTTTCTTCGTTATTAGTGCATGAAAATTCTAATCTAATAGCATGCAGATGCACAACCTTCTTTGGGCTCATAAGCACAATCCCAACTCTGTTCCCGGAATTTGAACAAGCTCCATTGAATGACATCCTCCAATATCCTTCAAAAATACATTCTTGGTTCTCCGTGTCTTGAAATTGCTCTAGGATTTCATTATGCTCTATGTCTAGGATAACATAGTTTCCAATCTCAGCATCCATATAATCCTTCATGAATTCATTGTCCTTCTTCTTGACAGATAAGGGTTTTCTAGGTTCACGGGGCATTTTAATCATTGATCCTTCTTTGTCTGGCAGCATCATACAACTTCCATCGTTCATTATATATCCCCCTATAATATATGTCCAATATCTTCCCAACACTACTCCATATGTCGTAGGAAATTCTACCACAATAATGTTGAAAATTGTGATAATATGGGGGGTTGTCATAATTCAAGCATAAAAGTCCTTGATCTCGCCATAAGCTGGTAATTTTCTAGAATCAATTGTGTATATGCTTTCACTGGTTTCATAATACTTGTTGCAATTCATACCTAATGCCTCCATGACTGCCAATGGCATGATATTTTTGGTTGCGCCAGTGTCAACTAAGCAGTTGTGAAGTGCAACATCATGATTTTCAATTGAAATATAAAAGGGAGGAATTTTACCTCTCAACTTGGCGGTTGGTTGGTTCTGACCTTGTTGTGTTCTGGTCACAACAACTTCTACTCTCTTAGATGGATCATCCAATAATTTCAAAATGTTCTGTCTTTGCTGGGGAATCTTCACCACTTCTGTAAAAGGAAATTTATCCTTAATTTACTTAAGTCCTCTACGACATTATATGTCATCTGAGTGGATTTTGACATCAAGTGTTTCCTTTTACTTCCATTTCCATCTGTCACTTTCTCATTTGAAAGTTTTTCACTTGCTTTTTATTTTTATTTTTGTTTTTGTTTTTTCTTGTCAGAGTCACCTTTATTCTTAGGTCTATTTACAAATCCTCTTGTCTGGGCAAAATTTTCTTTCGAGTTGGGATCATCGTCGCCATCCTCAAATATAAATATGGACGTCTCACACCCGTCCATATGTACAGTTTTGGAGCTTTCATCAGGTGAGTAATAATTCTCTTGCTCAACCATTTTATCATCATATATATCGTCCAAAACAACTGCATTAGGGGTTGGTTGTCTGGGGACCCTTAGCCTCTGTGTATTATTCATATTTTAAAACCTTACTCTGTTTTCTTGGGGAGGATTACTTCTTTACTCTGGGATTGACATCCTTGTATTTTCCACATAATTATCTCCCCTTCTATGTCTGTTTATCTCATTCTTCATTTGCTTGATAGTTCTATTCATTTGTGCAATTTCAATTCTCTGCTTAGTTTCTTGTGGTGCCACAGGGTCTACCTTCACATCTGGTATGGTTCCCTTGAAACATTCTCCTCCCATTGTTTGGTTTTGATCCCGTCTTGGCTTGAATTATTCGTTCTTTCTTGAACTGGAGGCTCATCGATTATATATACTTAATCCTCCAAGATGCCTTTATAATTTTTCTAGTATAATGTTGAGGTCTGCACCCATTTCTATCATGATTTCTTCCATCTCAGTAGCTTTGGTCATTTCCTCCTCCAAGGTATCCATTTGGGAATTCCTGATAACATATTTCACATTTGGAGGCATCGCATTTTTATAACAACCAAGTACAACTGGGTCAATTGGTCTTTTATCTTTTGGAATCTTACTCAAGGTTTTATTGAACATGAGATTAAAGTCTCATATTCTTTCATTCTTCCTCAAACCAATTTGGGTGAAATCAGCGAGAAGGGTATGATAAGAAATCGGAGGGGAGAACATAGTTAGGAACATGGGCTCAAGGTCATTAAAGGAGCAAAACAATCTACTAGGTAATGTTGTATACCATTCATACGCTCTTCCTGATAGGGTTTGCAGAAATAACCTTACCATGACATCATCATACTCAACATGGTGAAAATCGCAAACATCAAGGAACAAATGAAGATGCCTTTTTGCATCAATTGCTCCGTCTCCAGAAAATTCCTTTAAGGTGCCCTTAGGGAGAACACGAAGATCATGTTGCTCACCTAGAATATTTATAGGGGAATATCTTACCCTCCTTCGGTTTTCAAATCCTAGGATTCCTTGATTTATTGTAGCATCTCTTCCACCTCCTTGTCTCTTCTCATCCTGTGGTTGTTCATTTCTTTCTACCATATCCACGTGACTTCCGCTTCTTGTAATACAAAGTTGCTTATTTTTACTTATGGTGATGGGTCCTTTGTATTCTTCCAACTTCAATCTTGACCATGTGCTTGTGCTTATCTAGCTAACCTTTGATTTCTACAGTCTTGTCGCTCTTCTCTCCTCTGTCCCCGGAGGATTTCTCTTTCTTCTTCTTGGACCAAGGTTTTCGAAGACCTTTCCAAATCTTTGCAAGTCCCAGTCATTGATATTACCAAGTTGTATCATTGATGTAATATGCTTCGCTAATTATTCAATCCAATTTCCAAAAGGGGTTGATCAGCCTAGGGAAAAGTCATATATTTTTTCAAAATGATAGACCCGATTTCATATTTTAGTTCATTCCCCAGTATGGTTGCCAAAAATGTTGACGTTTGAATCCGTCAGGACTGAAACGACAACCTTGTGATGATATAAATTCCCCCTGTGTTTTTATAGAGGTGGTAATCCTCTTTTACTTCATATTTTTGTGGGACTTCGGATCTTCAGAATATGGAACTTCACAAAAATTATGTCGTGGTAATCAAAGAAATAATAAAATAAAAGGAAATGATTTTTTTTTTGTTTGTTTAAAGAAGGTTCCTGAGAAAGGACCGGGAATCACACATTACATATATTAAAGAAAAATAAGAAAAATTTCCTCACATCCATCATAGTTTAACTTAAGATTTCTGATCATATAAAAATAACAATGAAGGTGTTCTAAATGCATAAGAGAAATTTAACAGAGTGGAAACATGGGACGCTCAAATAAAGATAATGATAGATCAACCTCAAATACTTTATATTCTAAAAACAGGCTTACAAAGTACAGTCAAGATTGTTCCCAAAATAGCTCTCTTGAAATTTCTAAAAAATATATAGTTTATTACATATTCTTCGAAATTTAAAATGTGTTTGTCATAAAGACTGGGATTGGGGCTCCCGCGGACCATAAAGAAAATAAATACAAGAAGTAATATTGCAGAAGGAGGAAGGTGGGAGAAAGAGGAACAACAAGACCTAGAAATAAGAAAATAACAAGTCATTAGTCTTCAGTTAGACCTTTCTAGTGAAAGAGGTGGAATAATTGGGTGAAGGAATTGATAAAGAAAGAAAGATATGATCAGTGTAAACTTAATATGATGGTCTCTCATGGTTTCATTTGCTTGTTGATGTCCTTTTATCATTGGCATTGATGGTTATAGGAACCATCTCAACTACTTCTTGCTCCTCATTGGTTAATTGGTCGATGGCCTTCTTGAACCATTCTTCATTGTAAGTCTTCATTGGTGTCACATTGATTTCATGTTAGATTTTGATGTTGAACAACTCGCCCTCCAAGTCTCTTATATCAAGGGAAATTCCATGTAAGGTTCTTCAATGTCCTGATTTTTTTATGGAGTAATCCATTAGCCAGTTATATATGGCATCCTCATCATATTCATTTATACCATAGAATTTTTCGATTGACAATCCTTTAAAAATCTCAGCTTTCTCATCGAACTGTTGTTTCATTAGGAACAACGAGTTGAGGATCAACTTGGGATCTTGGACTTTGTTAGTTCTTCTAGCTAGGTCCACCTCTGTGAGCCTTTTGAATAGCTCTTCCCTCCTTGATATGGCTTGGATGCATGATTGAACAATGTTATTCAAGTTCCTAATATTTTCTTCCAACATGCATTTAACTGCTTGATCTGACTTGGAGAGGGAAGGTCATCCTCTCTTCTCCTTAGCTCTGACATGTTTTAAACTTTAACACCAAAGGGTACCACGAAATCAAGGTAAAAACCTTCTTCATTTTTTAGGTCCGCCTGCAAATACTCATGGAAGGCATGTGCCCTCGAGCCAAAACAAATCATGTTCTTTGAAATATCCCAATCTTTTGTGATCAGTGCCATTCTCTTCTTGATATTATTCTCCACATAGCTCCTGGTTGATGTGAGTAAGCTTGAGGATCCTTTTAATTTAGTTGTGGGCATGGTGGGTCTTGTTGATATTATGGTAGCTGCGGGAGGTATTTACCTCCATGTGTGAACCTTACGAGAATAGAATATTCTGGGAAGCAATAAGAAACCCTAATTGATTGGTTAATAACCCTAGAAGACAAGTCTACTCAAGGGAATGACTTGTATTAGGTTATTAGCCTCCAAGAGAAGAATTTAGCTAAAGGAAATAATATATACTAAAGAATTAGTACCTAGAATGAGAAGTCGACCCAAGAAGTTTACCATATTTAGTATAAATACAGGAGACCAGTCTTCATTCTGGCAGGCATTCTCAGAACTATAGAAGTAGCACTTGTGCACACTACAATTGACCGGTTTGTGCGCAAGTTTGGAGGAGAGCTGTCGTTACAGCTGCTGCAGCTAGCAGATTTCGTTTTTGTCTTGGGCTACCTCTTGGTTATGGTTTGGACTCTCTGATCAGCGCTTTCTTGGTGCGCTATCTTTGGAGAAAGGTTCACACCACCCTTTTTTTGGCTATATATCCTAGGGTTTTCTTCTGGAATGGTTCTCTGTCAAGGTTAAGGTGCTCGAAGGGTGGCTTCGGCCTATGGTTGGGTGACAATAGTGATATTTTCTATGGTAAAACAAGCACATCCATCATATTCTAACATGTTATGGGACCACAGCTCCTTCATTCAGTCTAATCAGTGGAAGGGAGCATATCCATAAGGATACTAAGCTCGTTGAATAATTGTCGCTAGGGTTTCTAGCAGGAGCAGTTACTAAATCATTGTCGCTAGGGTTACTAGTAGGTGCAGTTGTAGAAACCCTAACCCTCTTGTTGAGGAACCTTAAGTGAAGGGATTGACCTAATTTCTGGATAGACTAGTGCGCCCTAGCCTAGCACATCTCCTAGTACTCCCAGCAAGCCAAGATGTCAAGTTTGAGGTTTTGGTCAAATCTAGGGTTGACCAAGTCAAAGAAGCCATGACTTACTCTATGAAGTCAGAAAACAAGTTAGATGGACCTTCTAACTTCAGAGAGTGGAATACAAGGATTGACCTCATCCTTTCTAAGAATAAAGTGTTGGATATCATGAAAGGAAAGATCGTGGAACCAGAGTTTGAAGAAGGAAAAGAGAAGGAACCGCAGAACGTTGCAGTTATGGAGAAGTTCAAAGACAGTGACATCAATGCCATGAGTATCATAGTGGACTCTATAAAATACCAATTGATACCCTACATCTCCCATCTTGATTCATCCAAGAAGATGTACGATGCCCTAACAAACCTCTTCTCAATCAGAAACATTGGACAAGTAATGAGTCTGAAGAATGAGCTCTGTGACATGAATATGAATTATGATGACAACATAACATCATACTTTGTGCGAATCTCTCAGTTAAGAGATCAACTACAATTTATTGAAGAGATCATTTCAGAGAAGGAATTGGTAAACATAGTACTCAATGGTCTTCCCAAGACATGGGATGCATTTTTCGCAAGCATGAACACAAGGAAGGAGTATCCTACTTTTGAAGAACTTTGGACTTGTTGTGCTCAAGAAGAATCAAGGATCAATGAAAAAGAGAAACACCAAAAGAAGTACGATGATCAAGCCTTCATAACAAGATTCAAGAATTTTAGGAACAAAAGGAAGTTTGGTTCAAGGAAGAAGCCAAATCAAGAGAAAGATATGTCAAAAAATACAATGCTTCAACTGTTGAAAGTATGGTCACTACAAGAATCATTGTCCCGAGCTTAAGAAAAGGACGGAGACACATGAAGCATCAGTGGTCGAAGAAAAGTAACCTACAAAGAAGACCAAGCAGGATAAAACAGACTTCTTCTTCTAAAGACAAGGTAAAAATACTCTTCATAGTTCTTGTACATACCATGTTTTATGTACATATCTTGCATATCTATTTCTTAGAAGATAACATGTTCAAAGAGAAACTGTACCTATGGAAGAAACAACAAGATAAGGATTTCTATCCTTATGACTACAAGTCAGAAAATACACATGAAAGGATGAAGTACATCAAACAATTCATGTGGAAGTTATTACATAAGTAATAGCTGAAAGATAAGCCGAATTCAGAATCAATCTTGAAACCTAGAAGAAGTAAAGATAGAAAGAAGTCAGCAATCAAGAGGAAACTTGAGAAAGACTTATGACACCTTGTAGAAGGCAATAAGGATGCAGACGGAAGCGTGGATTATGTTAGATGGAGGGAGTCGATTATATACTTTCAAAAGAAAAACATGCACTCAAACATGAAGTAAGGATTAGGAGGGAGATAATCCTATGACCCATTGCATATGATGAAGTATATATCCATGGTAGCAACCATGAAAATTAGTACGTGTTTAGTTTGATTTTAGAAGAAGCCTTCTTCAAAAAGAAGCCTTAAAGTATCCCTGGTTTTCCATCCACATCCATGATCCTATGATGAAAGGAAGAAGTTGGAATCTTCAGAGCATGGAATCTATAGAAAACTCCATGAACCCAAGAGCTAAAGAGAAACATGAGGAAGAACATGAAGATTCCAAGAAAGAAACAAAATCCAGAACAACCAGTCATTGTATCAAGAATCACAAGATTACCAGCTTGATATGAACTCACTAAAAGAAATCAAGCAGAGGAACTAAAAGTCGTGATGAGGAACATTGTATGAAAGACTTATGAATGTAAGCATTGCAAGATCTAGAACTAGAGGTTCTCCTAGATGGAGGGAGAAGACTATGATGATTGCTTGTTCCAGTAAACCAGACATACCTCTACATGAGCCATTATATCGTCCACAATATCCATGGGTTGGAATTGACATCAGATGAATGAAAAAGTTTCTCTCCAGAATAATTGAACAAAGAGCGTATGTAGAGCAACCTCAAGGCTTTGAGGTATACCAGAAAGAGACCCTTGTATGCATATGAAAGAAGATTTTGTACGGACTCAAACAAATTGGTGCAAAACTTCTCATGCACAGTAGAAGCGTGGTGAAAATATTCTATGATAAAAGTTAGAATGGTTACTCAGAAATCCAGGATGATGGATTGCTAATCCACGACAAAATCTCATGATGAAAGAAGAAGTGCCACATGGATATGTTCCAGTTTCTGCCTTGCCACGATATTATGAGCTAGTAGAAAACAAAGGAGCTGAATTCAACTATGATATACTACAATGATCAAAGCTATATGAAGCCTTCAGAGAAAACCAGTGTTCCAGAAAGACCAAAGTACATTGAGATCAAGCATTACATTCTCTGTGATGAAATCCAGAAAAGAGAAGTGGTTCTCCAACATATATCTCCACAGATAAGAAGATAAGAAGATATCTTGGTAAAGCCTCTATCCAAGATGAAAGAATTTGCATACTCAAGTTGGAGCTCGTGGAGACAACTTCCTTATTGAAAAAGGAAGAGATGACTCCCAGGTTGGGAGGGAGCACTGATGTGTTATTGATTTATGGACAATCATTTTTCAAGTTTGAAAAATGGTCCAGGATGAGCAGTTCCTTTCCAGTTTGGAAAGTGTTTTGAGATTTCTTACGGACAAGCATTTTCCAGTTCGGAAAATGGTCCAGATCGAACGGTCATTTTCATAATGAAAATGGTTCGATGGATTGTTGATGTACCATAGACAGTGATTTCCCATTGTGGTTAGCATGGGGAATGGTCTAGAACAATCTCTCTTCTTAACAGACACTCTTAGTAGTGGTCAATAAGACTAGTCTGCCTCGCCGGACAATCATTCTTTCGAAGCTCACAGTTGTGAGCAGTTTCGAAGAATGGTTTGTTTTGGAGGTTGGTGCAGGACAACCATTTCCTTAGGAAATGGTCCGGATAGTCATTCCCTAGGGAAAAATCATTCTCTCTAGGTTGCACTTTGTTTAGTGCCAGAAGAATGGCTCGGATAGGTGAATGGTCAAGGTTCAACAATCAAGGATAGGCATTCCCTAGGGAAGACTCATTCTCTCCAGGTTGCACTTTGTTTAGTGTCGGAGGAATGGCCCAGGATAGGGAATGGTCCAGGCTTAGAAATCACGACAGTTATTCTTCCTTACTTGAGAAGAATAGTCTAGATAGCTCATCATTGATGTTTTACCTTCTGAGGGCAGATGCTCTTCCATGCCTCACAGATGTGAGTGGAAGAATGGCCAAGATGATTCAATTTATATCATAACAATGTTTTCTGTGCAGGTTGATATCAGATGATTTTTATGGAGATTGTATGTCTCTAGACAATAGATGTGTTCTACTGTGGTGAATGTGTTCCATTGATTGTGACTATACGTCACTAATCAAGTATCTGTGTGCTACTTGGTGTGGTAGTGTACCACTAGATTGTAGTTGTGTACTACTATGGATAGACACAGTTGTGATCTATTGAATGATATTGTTCTAATTGCCTTGAAGACTATCAGTAGTTTTGGAAATGACTATCAACTAGATGGATGATCAATGGACAGATATTTCCCAGACGGAAAATGGTTTAGGACATTTATTCTTCTAGGACATATGTCTAGATTAGAAGAATGGATCTTTTGTCACTCTGTGGAGTGAGTGACTTATCTAGCATCATGTCTGATTACTCAGATGGAGTATGTTTCCGAGAGATGATGCAGTTGATGACACTGATAGTGATGATGGTGCTCATGATCTAGTCATGAGATAGTCTATATGACTATGTTGATGCTATCGGGTGAATGGTATGTTTGTTATCAAGACCATTACCTTCAATACCTCCCTAGATAAGAGGGAGTGTTGATATTATGGTAGTTGCGGGAGGTATTTACCTCCACGTGTGAACCTGACGAGAATAGAATATTTCGGGAAGCAAGAAGAAACCCTAATTGATTGGTTAATAACCCTAGAATACAAGTCAGCTCAAGGGAATGACTTGTATTAGGTTATTAGCGTCCAAGAGAAGAAGTCGGCTAAAGGAAATAATATATACTAAAGAATTAGTACCTAGAATGAGAAGTCGGCCCAGGCAGTTTTCTAGATTTAGTATAAATACAGGAGGCCAGTCTTCATTATGGCAGGCATTCTCAGAACTGTAGAAGCAACACTTGTGTGCACTGCAGTTGACCAGTTTGTGCGCAAGTTTAGACGAGAGTTGTCATTACAGCTGCTGCAGCTAGCAGATTTCGATTTTGGCTTGGACTACCTCTTGGTTATGGTTTGGACTCTCTTATCATCTCTTGCTTGGTGCGCTATCCTTGGAGAAAGGTGTCCCACCCTTTGTTTGGCTACCTAGCCTAGGGTTTGCTTCTGGAATGGTTCTCTGTCAAGGTTAAGGTGCTCGGAGGGTGTCTTCGGCCTATGGTTGGGTGACAATAGTGATATTGTCTATGGTAAAATGAGCACATCCATCATATTCTAACAGGTCCAACAATTTCCAAAGGGTTGGCAAGGAGTGGAAGAGGCATCAAGGTCTCTTCCAAATCCTTAATCATTTCCTTTAACTTTATATTCTCCGCTTCGAGACCACCAATGGATTCATCCAATGCATCGTCGGTTGGTCTATGGAATCTGTAAATCTGGGAAGGTCACATGTTGTTTAGGTTAACCTCTAAATGAGATTTCCCCTTTTTTTTCTTCACATCACTCTTCTCAACAATTAATTTTTTAGATCTGTTGTCAAAGACATCGTTCTAAAATACAAACGACTCTTCTTCATTGAAGGTCTCATTCTTAACAATTTCCAACGACGGATTATGGTGAGTCATGCCTCCTGGCTAATCAATGTTAGGAAATATTTTCTCGATGTTAGTCTCAAGCTCCATTTCTTCGAGGGAAGAACTGTTGATGTCATTTTCAACACGATGATCCTCTTCCTCTTGTACAATATTCTTCATCTTCTTCCTCAGAGGAATTTTATGTGAGCTTTCAATTTTTCCTGGAGGGGGATTCTTGTCTCCTCCTCCGCCTGAACTAGTGTTGATTACCTTCTTAGATGGGTGGGTCGATGGAGAATTTCTCCGAGATGTTGTTTTCTTGGGAGTAACAGTTGGAGATTGAGCACTCTTCTCAGTGTAACCCTTTCCCTTTTCCTTGTAGAATTCATTGGTACTGAGTATTGTCTCCAAGTCGCCAACAGTGTGAGTAGGAGTGCCTAAGCTATTATCTCCTTCTTCTCCTAGAACATAGTGGATAAATGAATTGCTAAAACCCACTGTTAACATATGTTCCACAAAAATTCTGTTAGGGTCAAACCCTTTTATATTTTCAACATACTTGAGATTCAAGTTGTGGAAGTGGTTTGCAAATTCATCAATTTTGTTGATGTTTTTTTAATACAAAGTCCCCAATTTTCCAAGGCAAGGGTATGAAATTTTTTTTTCGTTTCTCGTGAAAAAAGTGCAGCCAGAAATGATATTGCCTTTCAACTTTTGTAATAAAAAAATTTTCAAATATATGGCATGGAAGAAAGGAGGGATTTTCTTTAGAGACGAAAATCCTAATAACATTGTAGTTGTCCATTTGCTCCAAAGTCCCCTTTTTATCTAGGAATTTACTCGCCTAGGAGGATATCCTTGGGGTATCTTTTCCAAACAACAATCCTTTGAAAACCGAGACAAAATTGTTGAAGACTTCATAAAAATGCATGGAATCTTTGTGCCTCCACAACGCTTGGTACCAAAAAGTCACTGGATCAAATTCACAATTCACCTTCTTGCATATAGACAATTTAGGAAATTGACAGCAACGTGCTATCGTGGAAACCAAATAAGAGGCCATAAAGAATTTCTTATCCTTTTTATAATGAGACAATTGGGAAGAGATTTCAATGGAAATCAACTTCCCCAAATCGAAAATGGCCTTCTCCTTGACAATAAAATATAATATGTAAAGAATCATGCGGAAAATGCTCGCAGTATTTTCTTAGCCAGACACTCTGGTGAATAACCAAGTGATTTTCCGAAAGAGGTTTTTGAAGAAGTTAACTTACAACCTGGTAATATCTTCAGGGATGGTCGCGGGATTCTCCAATAATTCAGGTAAGAGGTTCAGGTCGTTTTCATGCTTTCTCAATAAGTCCTTGCAATCTTCATCTTTGAAAGTGAGTGTTGGCTCTGGGAGATTTAACATTTTACGGAATACTTGAGGTGACAGAGAGACGGGATAATGGTTTTGGAGTTGAATTATCTGTTGACTTGGTATATATTTCTCAGCGCACCAGGTGACCAGTTCCTTGTTGTCGAAAACCTCAGGAACACAGCCTGCACGAGCAATTCCGGAGGTCCACATTACTTCCTTCTAAGTGGACAGAGATGAATAGTAAGAGTAGGCTCTAGACGACTGAAAGTTCTAGTCATCACGTCCAAAAGCATTCAATGTATCTTTGCAGAACTGATGTCGAGTTGTTGTTTCCATAAGTTAATGAGAGCATTATTTTAATCCAGATAATATTTGAAATGAGCGCTTGGGAGATATAATATAATCTTCCACAAATCATGATTTAATGTGACTTAATGAGAAATCTCCGTGAGCACTTTGCTTATTAATGATGATCTTTACAGAAACTCCATGTTGAGTTGTTAGCATTAAACCATACTAAATACATGTTGGGAAAAGCGCAAAGGTGGCAGAGATGGACGAGAGCACTTAGGATTTGGGAACTTTGTGAACCCGCCAACCCGGGAACCTGCGAACCCATGGTCCCGAAAGGTCGAAAATTGGATAAGTGGTGTAATGTGATCGATCAGATTCAATACAGAAAAGATGAGATACTTACGAGCTCAGGGAGTCCGATGGTAAAAATGTAGATCACGGATATTTTGGGTATAAAATGTATATCGCAGAACCCGGGAACCCGCAACTGCAGAAACGACTAACTCTAGAATGATGTGGCGGTCGGTCAGACTTGTGATATGGGAGTATGGATGAATGTGAGGATTTGTGAGTCTGCCAACCTGCGAACTCACCATTTTTGAAAAAATGATTAAGTATAGTAACTAGAAAGGGATAAAAGAAGGGAGAAAAGAAAAGGGGAATTTCGGTAACTATAGAAGAGGGGAAAGAAATGGACTAAATGAAATGGGAAAATAGAAAATGGGAGGGAAATCACGGAAGCGGTAAATGATCTCAACAATTAAATGGAAAATATATCATGCTAACTAATGACCAACTAAGAGGGGTTAGGTTCGGATCCTAACATACCCTCCTCCTTCAAAAGAAGCCTTGTCCTCAAGTTCAAAGATGTGGAAACTGTTAAAGTATGGCCACTAGCTTCCAAGTTACATCTTCTGGAGACGTGTCCTTCCACTTGATCAACACTTATTTGATAGTTCAGCCACGCAATTGATGCTCACACACATTAAGGATTAATTATGGTTGCATCCAAATGGATACTTCTTCATCTAATTAAGGTAGGATGGTTTGACCCCTGCAATTCTGACCCACCACTTTCTTCAAATAGGAAACATGGAACACCATATGTATTTTGGAGGAAACTAGAAGTGTCAGTTTGTAGGCAACTAGACCAATATGTTTGATACTCTGATAGGGGCCATAAAATTTGGGTGCCAACTTGTGGTGGCCATGGGATTTGGGTGAGGTTTTCTTGTAAGGTTGGAGTCAAAGAAATACCTGATCACCTTCTTGGAACACCCTTTCAGAACATTGTTGGTCATCCTGTTGCTTCATAAGATTTTTATCCATGTGGAGGTTATCCTTCAAAGCCGTGAGGGTAGCTGCTCTACCTTGCAACAAATTATCAATAGCCTGGACCTTTGATGTTCCTGCAAGATATGAAGTTATTGTAGGTGGTTGTTGGCCATACACCATTTCATATGGTGTCATTATGGTGGTTGTATGATAGGAAGTGTTGTACCACCATTTTGCCAATGGTAACTATTACACCCAATGGTAACACAAGTAGGTTTCCAAACATTTATTGAAAACTTTTTTTTGGCCATCCGTCTGGGGGTGGTATGTTGTGCTCATGTTGAATTGTGTGCCTTGTAATTTAAACAGTTCTTTCCAAAATGTGTTGGTGAAAATTAGGTCACGATCAGACACAATGGATGTTGGCATGCCATGTAGTTTGAAAATATGATCAATGAAAACTTGCACTGCCATAATGGGCGTAAAAGGATGTGGTAAGGAAAAAAATGTGCATACTTTGAGAGGTGATCCACCACGACCATGATGACTGAATTGTTGACCACTTTGGGGAGGCCCATAATAAATTCCATGGAGATGTCAGTGCAAATAAAAATTGGAATGGGAAGTAGATATAGAGCTCCTGGGGTCTTGATAGTTTACCCTTTATTGAACTGGAAAATATCACATTCAATGACAAAGGTAAGGATGACCTTCTTCATGCCTTCCTAGAAAAAAGAACGATGAGCACGAGCATAGGTCTTTTGGAAGCCTAAGTGACTAGCAATAGTAGATGAATGCAACTCATTTAAGATATTGGGCTTGATTTTTGAAGTCAGAGACAGAACCAAGGGCTCCATATACTTGAGGATATTGTCTTGCCAAGTGTAGTTGGTGGGAAGGTTAGGGTCCTCCTGAAGTCACTGAATTCCCTATGATAGAGTTGGGTGGGTTAGCCACTCTTGTTGAACTTCCTCAATCCAATTAGGAACTGGTAATGATAAGGAAAAGAGGGATCCTTTATCCTCATATTGTCTGGACAATGAATATGCCACTACATTGTCTTTTCCTTATTTATATATGATCTTATAATCATAGCCCAACATTTTGGTCAGCCACATGTTCTATTATGGGTTGAGGATAACCTATTCTCTAGGAAATACTTCAAACTATGGTGATTTGTCTTGATCTGAAAGAAACGTCCCAATAGATATGGTCACCAAGTGTGTATAACATGGAGAATGGCCATCATTTCCTTTTCATAGGTAGATTTTCCCAAATTGCGGCCATTCAAATCCTGACTAGTGAAAGCAAGAGATCTACCTTCTTGTGTTAGAACTATGCCAATACCAATGCCTGAAGCATCAGATTCCACAACAAAAGTTTTGTTGAAATCAGAGGCTGCTAAGATAGGGGTAGTGCAAATGGTCTGCTTTAATTTTGTGAAGGCATGTTATGTTGTCAGTGTCCAATGAAATGCATTCTTCTTAAGAAGGTATGTCAATGGTTGGACAAGTTTTCCATAATGGTGGAAAATTTTCTAATATTCTGTGAGGCTGAGGAAATCCCGAAGGTGTTTCAAGGTCATGGGTCCCGACCAATCCTGCATAGCTTGAATTTTTCTAGGGTCCACTCTTACTCCCTGACAACCCATAATGTCTCACGAGTATTCGACCTTGCTCACCCCAAAATAACACTTGGCCTTTTTGAAAAACAATTGATTGTCCTGTAACAATTGGAGTACTTTGTCCACATGTTGTAGATGGGAATCCCAAGTGTGGATGTAAATGAGGATGTCGTCGAAGAAAAACATAAAAAACTTCTGAAGGTAGGACTTCAAGAGTTTATTCATGAGACTTTGGAAGGTAGATGGGGAATTGCAAAGTCCAAAATGAATTACCAAGAATTCATAACAGCCTTCATGAGTTTGAAAGGAGATCTTCAAAATATCTTCTTCATTCATCCAAATCTGGTGATATCCTGAGCAAAGATCTAATTTTGTTAAGAAACATGCACCCTAGAGTTCATCCACAAATCATCAATAACATGAATAAAAAACTTATCCTTAATGGTTAATTTATTAAGGGCACGGAAAATATGGACACATGCGCCAAGAACCTTCTTTTTTTAAGACCATCACAATAGGGGATGAAGATGGGTTGGTACTTCGGTGAATGACACTGGCCTCCAGTAATTCCTACACTATTGATCCAGAATTGGATCCAGGAGCCAAATGGGGCTCAGAAAGGCCTAAAAATAAAGGTGCTCACAATCTCTTCAAAACAGATGTGTAGTAGGCCTCGACGTTACTAACCCAATGCAACTTGAACAAGCTCAAATGGACGTCGTATTCTCCAGATATCGATATATGTTCATTTTGCCAAACATGCAAAAATTTGATGACTATACAGTCTGTACAATGCCATGTGGTAGCTGATTGTATATGTCGTACAGTCGTACAAATGACGTAGCAGGGTACATGGATTCTGAAGTGGAAGCTTCTAGAAGTGACACATGGCAGCTGATCGTACAATGACATGGACAGGATGTTGACTAGACAGATATAGGTGGACCAATCATGGAGTAACATGTGTCACCATTGTAAGGGTGACACATGGAACATCCATACGGATGACGTGGTAGGTTCGTACAGTCCGTACGACACATGGCAGGTGACAGGGAAGACAAGTGGGCATTGTGTGGACCGGTCAACGATTGACACGTGAAATTGGTTTGGGAGAATGGGAAGGTGCCACGTGGCACCCATTCATTGGCTAAAGTTTTGGAAAAATTTGGTTTGGGAATCCACTAGATTCAAACCTTGGACCTCTATGGGCGCAGAGACTTCACGTAGGTCGAGGTACCAGCCTGCCTACCAGGTAGTTATTAACTATATATGGTTTCATTTGTATATAAGTTGTGTTGAATGTAATATGGTGGAAAAAAAGGGTTGGGGATTAGCCCCAGCCCCCGATGTATACCCATACACACGTTCAAGTGTGACCATGCCTTTATGTAAATGTGCATGCCCCATTAGACCTAGCCCCCGATCCCATGATACTCCATATGACTCGAGATTTTAAAACTTGGCGCATGGAGGTTTCAAGGTTAGCCCTGGTCGGTCGGGCTAGCCATCGACCAAGGGCGTAACCCAGGGCTAAATGACTAGGTGTATGATTGTATTAGCGTGTGGGAGCCAGGGGTGTGGGCACATGGCCACACACGTAACCAAGAGACAAACAGTTGGGGGCCAGTGCACACAGCATTAGTGCTAGGCCACGTGGAGCACGCCAAGTGACCAGGGGCTAGCGAAAAAGGGGTTGTGCCCTTGATTTTTGAATAAGTGGGTTTTAATAATATACCTTATTATTTTAATGGATTTCTTCAGCAGTTTTTGGAGATTTTATCCATTTTCGGGAGATATTGAGCCCTTTTTGAGGCCAGATCTTTGGGGGAAGTTGGGAGATGGTTACCAAATTTAGGCCTATATAAACCAAGGCTTCTTGAAGCAAAAAGAGGAGGTTCAGAGCAGGTTTATGCTGCATAAATATTGAGCCAAATCCATTGTCATGCAAGGAAGATATTGAAGAGCGCACCTTTGCGAGCCATTTCTGGGAACTTCATTCATACGATTTGGGTGCCATCAGTTTTGATGGGTTCGTGAGATATGGTAGAACACAACCAACTCAGTTTTGTAATCCATTGGCACTTTCATGATGTACTTGAAAAGCTTTCAAGAGAAATAATAAATCCCACTGAGACAAAGGCTCGAAGATGTAGGTGAGATTGTCAAACTCCGTTATCACATTGGTGTTTATGGTTTGTTGATCCTCATACTCTATTTCAAATCTGTATATGTTTATATGGTTGTCATATTTCCTCTTTAATTCTTCCTCTTTTTTCATTTTCCTAAATGGTTAATTAACACATGCAAAAATAACTCAACCATTATCGTTTAAAAGATCCATTCGGATCAAGTGGTATCAAAGCAAGTTGACGGTTGGAATTTGAGTTTGCATGTTTACCAGGGAAGAGTTCATCTCAATTGGGAAAAAGGCATCTACAAAGGGACTTTCTCATGATGAGAAGGATATGTGAAAAACTCTCTTTTCCATGGCCGAGATGGTGAAAGTGTTGTATGAAGACTACTTGGAACGAAAGAGATTGGTTCAAAGGAAAGCTTCAAAGAAAAACAAAATCGAAGAAGAATTGAAGGAATTTCCTTCTATACCAAATTCAGAAATCAACTCTGAGGCATGCAGGGGAAGTCATTCATCAATTTCTCCTTGTTCCCATCAAGATGGTTTTGGTGCATTTGAAAAACATACAAGAGGTATAGGTTTGAAATTGCTAACCAGGATGGGTTATGAAGGAAAGGGCCTTGGAAATAAGGGCCAAGGTATCGTTAATCCCATTGAGGTTGTGGAAATACCTCATTATTTAGGATTGGGATATGGCAAAGAGGAGAGTGGGGCATTCTCCAAAACATCGAAAGCAAGTGATGCATCAAATGGCCATATTAATTCATTGTCGAAACACTTCACGAAAGGTGATGGTGTATCACTCCTTGATTGTGATAGTGAATGCAAGTCATCTCCAAAACAAAGTGAAGATCAGTAAGGAAGGTATAATGGTCATGATTTTTCCAAATCTCTTTTTGATTATAAAAAACATAATCATGTAATCCGAAACTTGTGGAATATGTATCCTTGTACTTTTTGTCATTCACCCAAGCATTGTGTTGCCAAGTGTTGGAAGAGAAAATATTTGTATAGGAAGTTTATGTCGACCAAGAAGGAGATGTAAAGATTCAAATCCACAACGAAAGAAAGAGAAGAGCAAACAAGTATGGATGCCAAAAACTCACCGAACTTATTGCAACAGGAGTGGACATCAAAAGTCTAATTGTTGTAAGCTTAATCTGGAGCTTCGTCCAAAGAGGGATAAAAGTATTTTGCATGTACTCACAAAGGAAGAGGCATTACTAGCGAAGCAAGAGGAACACCATGAAGGAAAGAAATAAGCCACTTGGTTTTGCTATAAGTGGATGTCACATCTTCATTGTATTTTGCTTCCTTTAATGTAATCACACATGTTGAAATGATGACCTAATATAACAACATTTTTGTACAACATAGTGTTTTGATTTTGTCCTTATGAGTATGTAATCAGTAAGGTCCATTTTTGTAACCTTTTGGAGGTCTAAAAGGTCTTTAATGGGGAGGTGTAATCCAGAATTGGATCCAGGAGCTAGATGGGGCTCAAAAAGGCCTAAAAATAAAAGTGCTTAAAATCTCTTCAAAATGGATGTGTGCATAGGCCTCGACATTACGAACCCAACGCAACTTGAACTGGCTCAAACAGACGTCGTATGCTCCAGATATCACGATCTGCTCATTTTTCCAAATAGGGAAAAAATTGATGATTGTACAGTCCGTATAGTGCCACGTGGCAGCTGAATGTACAGGTCGTACGACCGTACAACTGACATGGAAGGGTACACGGATGTTGATGTGGTATCATATGGAGGTGACATGTGGCAGCTGACCGTACAGTGACGTGGACAGGTTGTTGACTGGACAGATACAGGTGGACCAATTAGGGAGTGACATGTGTCACCACTGCAAGGGTGACACGTGGCACATCTGTATGGATGACGTGGCAGGTTCACACAGTCCATACGAAATGTGGAAGGTACAGTGGCAGGTGACAAGGAAGACACATGGGCATTGCATGGACCAGTCAACAATTGACATGTGGCATCGGTTCGGGTGAATGGAAAGGTGCCATGTGGTCTAGACATGGGCTGCCACGTGGCACCCATTCATTGGCTAAAGTTTTGGAACAAATTGGTTTGGGAGTCCACCGGATTCGAAACTTGGACCTCTATGGGTGCAAAGACTTCACGTAGGTCGGGCTACCAGCCCGCCTACCGAGTAGTTCTTAACTATATATGGTTCCATTTTTATATAAGTTGTGTTGAATGTAATATGGCGGAAACAAAGGGTTGGGGCTTAGCCCCAGCCCCCGATGTATACCCATATTCTCGTTCAATTGTGACCATGCCTTTATGTAAATGTGTGTGCCCATTAAACCTAGCCCCTGATCTCGTGATACTCCATATGACTTGGGCTTTTAAAACTTGACACACAGAGGTTTCGGGGTTAGCCCCGATCTGTTGGGCTAGCACGTCGACCAAGGACATAACCCAGGGCTAAACGAACGAGTGTATGATTGTATTAGCATGTGGGAGCCAGGGGTGTGGGCACATGGCCACACACATAACCAGGAGGCAAACAGTCAGGGGCCAGTGCACCTAACATTAGCTTTAGGCCACGTGGAGCGCGCCAAGTGACCAGGGGCCAGCGAAAAAGGGGTTGCGCCCTTGATTTTTGCATAAGTGGGTTTTAATACTATACCTTATGGTTTTAATGGATTTCTTCAACAGTTTTTGGATATTTTATCCATTTTTGGGAGATCTTGGGCCCTTTTTGAGGCCAGATCTTTGGGGGAAGTTAGAAGATGGTTACCAACTTCAGGCCTATATAAACTAGAGCTTCTTGAAGAAAAACGAGGAGGTTCAGAAGCAATTTTGTGCTGCATAAATCTTGAGCCAAAGCCATTGTCATGTAGGGAAGCTATTGAGGAGTGCACCTATGCGGGCCATTTCTAGGAGCTTCGTTCATCCGATTTGGGTGCCGTTAGTTTTGATGGGTTCGTGAGATATGGTAGAACACAAACAACTCAGTTTTGTAATACATTGGCACTTTCATGATGTACTTGAAAATATTTGAAGGGAAATAAGAAAGCCCACTGAGACAAAGGCCCGGAGATGTAGGCGAGATTGTCGAACTCCGTTATCACATTGGTGTTTATAGTTTGTTGATCCTCATGATTTATTTTAGATATGTATATGTTTATATGGTTGTCATATTTCCTCTTTAATTCTTCCTCTTTCTTCAGTTTCCTAAATGGTTAATTAACACATGAAAAAATAACTCAACCATTGTCGTTTAAAAGATCCATTCAGATCAACTATTTTTTCTATTTCATTTTTTTGAGCAAATGGATATTGGTAGGGGCATACATTGGGTGCCTAACTTCCTGGAAGGAGATGGATGTTGTGATCATGCTCACCCCGGGAGGGGGTTAATTCTGTGGGTGTCTCAAATACCCTATGTTTCTTGTCCAAGACTAGTTACAGATCAGAATGTATTGTTGGAGATGATTGGTCACATACCTGGATGGCATCAAGTTGAGCAATCACACTCTGGTGGCCTTTCTTCGAGAGTTTCTCCATTCAGTGAGAAATGATAATTTCTGGGGAGCTAGCTTGTAGGTCTTGGAGGGTATAAGTGAGCATCTTGAGTAAATCTCATATATAACTCCTGATAATCCATGGTAATCTTTCCTAGAGTGCGAAGCCATTCAACACCCAAGACAATATCCCAACCACCCATGGCAATTGAAAACATGTGAGTTTTCAGGTTATAATCAGCCATTTGGATTTTGACATTCTCACAACGACCCCCACATTTTATTGTACCACCATTAACTATGAGAATTTGAAAATTAGAAACGGGTCTAACAAAGCAATTGACATTCTCAATGACCCTACGATGAATGAAATTATGGGTGCTACCATATTCAATCAACACCATGACCGACATATGTTTGATGTAGCCCTTGATTTTTAATGTCTCTGGAGCAGAAATACCCACAAGGGCCTGGAACGATATTACAGGTTCCTCTGGTTCCACAGGAGTGTTGGTTGTGGAGCCTGATTATCTTCCTGATTCAGAGGTCCTTGCTTCCAGTCGTGTTTATACACCATGAAGTATTTACACCCCATAAGTATGTACACTCTTCCATGTAGGGGAGTGCAGAGGAGGGGTACCCCCTCTGCGGGGTCCGGGGAGGCTATCCCCCCGGCTGGGGGGTCTGGGGGAAAGCGGGGGTTCGGGGGCGAAGCCCCCGAAGCAAAAATTGCCTTGTAAAAGTATATTGTAATTTCATTGTAAATCTGGACCGTTCATTATAAGGTCGCAGATCTAATGGTAGAGATTATGTTAGGGTTTTTTTCCCTAGAAGGCAACCCTCTTTTATGAGGGAAATGTATCGTGGCTATGGTTGATGGTGAATATTGCATTCTGAAAGAGGAGACTGTGAGAGAAAGAAGAGGAAGTTACAGTGGGTTTTGCTGTAGGTTGTATCCCTTCATTTGTTGGATAATAATAAAGGAAGGACCTGGCAATTTCTCTGGTGGACGTAGCCCACACTGGGTGAACCACGTAAATCTGTGTCTCTCTTGTATTGTGTGTCTTCTGTGTTTTGTTTCTGCATTTGTTTTATTTTATTGCTCTGCGGTCCTGTTTTTCTAACAAGGAGGTGTGACTGGATCTGGGATGGGGGAAGTTGGTTGTGTGTCCTCTAAGTCTGGGGCCTCACCTGATAGGTTGAACTCTAAGGAGGTGGAAGCTGACCCATCAATCTAGAAGAACTTTTGTTCACAACATTTATGGCCTGGTGAATACTTTTCGTCACAATAATATCAAATTCCTTGCTTCCGACATTCAACCATTTCTGCAGAACATACCTTTTGGACCTTCAAGGTTTGGGTTGGAGCAGGGGTATCTCCTGGATGAGGGCGGTTGGGAACTGCAAAATGAATGGGTTGGGCATGAAGAATGGTATCATCCTCCTATGCTAATTTGCACACAAGCAACCAGGTAACAGGATGGTGCATGCAAACATGAGCTCGAATGACATCCTTTAAGCCAATGAGGAAGCATTCAATATAGAACTCATCAGATAATCCCTCAGTTCTGATAGCCAACTGTTCAAATGAGGCAATGAAGTCTGCTACTAACCCTATTTGTTTCAGCTTGGTGAGCCTTCCCAAAAAATGAGATTCCCTATAAAAACAGGCACAAACCGCTTTGGTTAACATGGTCCAATTTGGTTTGCCATTTCCAACATTCTTGATCCAAGTATAGAACTCCCACACGGTGTTTGGTCTCATCATCCTAACTATCATGGAGGGAGAAGTAGTGTTCCATTTTGGATACCCACCCGACCATGATTGATCCATCAAATTTATACATCTCAACTTTGGGCACCTTATTCCAGGCATGCGAAGAATCCCAAGGGGAGTGGGAAGGATGAGTATTCTCATAATGGGAAGAATGAGTAGCCTTTGATGTGTGACACAAGGACTTGGATTTTTTGGGTGAGGGTGTTCAGGTTCTGGGTGAGGGTGTATAGGCTCTTGATAATGGAGTCCATGTTCTCGGACATGTTGGTTACCTTAGTGTCAAATTCTTCTAGGTTCTGATCGCGAGTGGTAGGGGTCTTTGTGGAGGCTTAGGGAGAATGATACCTCAGCGACCAAAAAAAGATAAGGAATCTATTGGGATAGGTAGCAAATAAGGGTGTTGGAAAGGGGGGTCAGGTCCATAGAAAAAATAGGCTTAAAAATGATAGGTACCGCTACAATCAGGACAAAGAGAGGAATCCAATGGGAGAAGTCCCAAATGAAGGTATCGGGAAGGGGGTTGGGTCCATGGAAAAAAATAGGCTTAAAAGTGATAGGTACCACTGCAATCAAGACAAAGAGAGGAATCCAATGGTAGAGGTCCCAAATAAGGGTGTCGATGGGACCACTATACTTTTTCTTTTTTATAGTCCTGCATAGCTATACTTCAATTTGAATACTTCTGCAGCATCAGAATGCCTAAATTTTTAACAGTAAAATTGTGTATTCAACTTCCAACCAGAATGCAGAAGGCAAGGTTGCACAGCCATAAAATCTTGTCTGTACCTTGTCTGGTATGTTCCCCCCTGGTTAGGGTTTGCAGGGTGCCTATGGACAAGGGTTTGCCTTATGCTATAGCTCTTTGATATATGTGTGGCGTCAAATAGTAGTACTCGACCCAATATCTCAGGGCACCAACTAAGGAGGCTCGACCATACCCTTAGTCATACTACATGATTACCCAAGTACTAGAGATTATCTTCCCGAGTGTTGTTCTCGGTGGCACTATAACAGTCAGGCGGTTGATCAGTTGATCTATGGAGGGTTTTAGGAGACCTAGGTCAGTCCATATACAGGTGTTTTCTGATGCGTTGTCACTCGAGGGATACAAATAGGACTTCCAAGGATGTCCAACAATGTGAGCTTAAAAACCTCTTGTATTCCCTGCGTGTATGATTCCCCCGACCGCAAATTTATGCGTTGAACAACATATCATTGTAGCTTAAAGACATCAAAATACGTCTCTACCCTGAAAAAATTTAACTCACAATTCATGCCCAGGAAAGAGCTTTGATACCACTTGTAAGGTACCAGATGTAATAAATTATGCATAAACAGGAATATTTAGCAAATATCAAGAGAACAACAAAAATATTGAGAGAGCAACATCAAAATTAATACAAAAAATAATACATCTATTCAAAGAAAGCAATGTTCACTTGCCTCTTCGAGGAGGCAACCTCCAGCAGAGTAGAGTTCTATTACAACACTTTCTCTTGACAAGCTTTCTCATACCTCCTACTCTTATTTATACTAATTCTATCTTCTAGAGAACATTTTAGAGGAAGATCTTTCTATAAGCATAAGCTTCTATTAAATCTTCTTATATTGACTTGTTCTCATTTATTTAATAAACCTTATTAACTAATATCGATATGTATTACATAGAAAATATATCATGCTAACTAAAGACCAACTAAAAGGAATTAGAGTTAGATCATGTGAAAATTAGCTTGAACCAATCACATATATTAAATATTATCACTTTCACCATGATCAAATTTAAGATGAAAATTTCTTCCAAACTCTTTCTACTTGGTTAGATATATTATATTTATTAAACCAAATTCTATATAAAATTAAACTACATTAAATATTTTAATAAAAAATATATTATTAATATTTGTTAAACAAAATTCAATGTAAAATTAAATTACATTAAATATTTTAATAGAATACAACGGTTGATCACTCAAGGCACTAAAAGGCAAGAATGAATAAAATATGTATAATATTATTAAACTGTATTTTAAAGCGCAGACTACAATTTGTTGAATAATCATCCACGTACCACAAGTATCGCAAATAGTGGAATCATATGTAACCCTGGCAAGCTGGGGTCAAGGCTCCTACATTTCCTTACTCACCTCCGGACATCACGCGGATTATGTTAAACCTGCTCCGCAGTTCCCTTTCAACCTATCTGAAAGAATTTTTTATAATATTAATAAACTTTTATTTAAACGATCATTTATAAATTAAAATGGTCTTTAAAAAATAATTGTATAAACAATTTTCATGCCACCATCACCTTTCTCTATTTTTATCTTTTTCTTGGTGATTGATGAAGATCCATTTCACGTCTCTCCCATTTATTACAATACCCTCTCCAATTTATTACAATAGCATTGGTGTTGTTTAAATATTGGATTTTTTGAATTTTTTTGTTGAATTGGTGAAATATCTATTTTTTGTTATTTAAATTGTATTTTTGAATTAATAAATGGATTCAACACCTTAGAAAATCCCCAAAAATCTGGAATTATACATATTCAATCACTCAAATTTGGAGTTACAACAATTTTTAACTAGATTTCAGTAAAAAAATTATCTAGAAATGTATTCTTAAAAGCTCTAAAAAATACAACATTTAAACTACACTTTAAACAATGAATAATAAAAAATTTATACCCTAAATATTTAACAATATTTAAATATAATATTGCCATATTTAAGGTGTATTATTATCATATTTGATCTTTGTTCGTGATCTCTAAATATAATTTTATCATATTTGAATCTTATTGGGCATGACCCACTCCATAAGATTAAGATGCAGAGCATTGAATTAACAAGTTTAGCATTCTCGACTTAGTTTTCTTTTTTACATATGTTGGTGGACAAAAAAATAAAAAAAAATAGTACTAACGTCTGTTACATAAGCAGGTGAACATAAGTATGAAAAAAATAGCGTTCCCGAATTAGTTTTCTTTAAAAGAGCGGGTTCTTGACTTAGCTAGTTTTTGGATCGCGGGTTCTCGGGCTGGGGACCTAAAAAGCGGGCTTTTGTTGTTATGTGTCCTACAAATAGCACCTAGAGTTCTGCGATATACATATTGACAATCAGACTTGCGGAGTATTTGAATTTGAAGGGGCTCGTGTAGAATAACCAAATTGAAATAATAAACTCAATAACTTATTTTTCTATCAATAAAATCATTTATAATTAATTAAAACAAGTTTAGCATTCCCGAATTAGTTTTCATTTTTACATATGCTGGTGGACAAAAAAAGAAAATTAATAGTATTGACGTTTGTTACATAGGCTGGTGAACATAAGTATGAAAAAAATAGCGTTCCCGAATTAGTTTTCTTTGAAATAGCGGGTTCTTGACTTAGTCAGTTTTTGGATCACGGGTTCTCAGGATGGGGACATGAAAAGCAGGCTTTTGTTGTTATGTGTCCTACAAATAGCACTGACAGTTCCGCGATATACAAATTGCCAATCAAACTTGTGGACTATTTAAATTTTAAGGAGCTCGTGTTCAAAAAATTTAGCATTCGCAAATTAGTTTTCTTTACATAGGTTTTACATACGCTGTTGGAGAAAATGATAAAAAGTATAGTACCAATGTCTGTTACATATGGCGGTCGACAAAATGACCAAATAAATAGCATTCCTGAATTAGTTTTCTTTAAAACAGGGACTCATCGACACAAGAAATTGAAATTTATGAAATTATAGGTCCCTGGAGACCATAAACTATACATAACAAATATGTAAATCTCTATACATACTCTCTATAAAAATCTAGGAACACATAAAAGCAAAAAAAAAACTAGCATTCCCGAATTAGAGCATGGACGGAACCCTCATTCGATACTTAACCAGTTTTTGGATCACAGGTTTTCGAGCTGGGGACCTGAAAATCAAGCTTCTGTTGTTCCATGTCCTACAAATAGCACTGAGAGTTTCGTGATATACAAATTTACAATGAGACCTATAGACTATTTGAATTTTAAGAGGCTCCTGTCCCAAAAATTTAGCATTCACGAATTACTTTTCTTTACATAGGTTTTACATATGGTGGTGGACAAAAGCACAAAAAATATAGTGCCAATGTTTGTTACATAAGACGGTGGACAAAAAAACCAAATAAATAGTATTCCCGAATTAGTTTTCTTTAAAACAGAGGCTCGTGGATACAAGAAATTGAAATGTATCAAATTATAGGTTCCTGGAGAGCATAAATTATACATAGCAAATATGCAATTTTTTAAAGTAAATATTTACTTTTATACATACAAAATATGTACTTTTATAAATTATGGAGATGGGATTTTATAGAGCATGCACAGAGCCCTCATTCCATACTTGCACGGAGCCCTGATTCAATACTTAGGCAGTTTTTGGATCACGGGTTGTGGAGCTGGCAAACTGAAATTGGGCGTTTGTTGTTCCATGGCCTACAAAGAGCACCCACAGTTCCGTGATATACAAATTGACAAGCGGACTTGCGGACTATTTTAATTTTAAGGGCCTTTGTGGCAAAAGTATGAAGGACAGGTGGTCAAGATGCAATAAATGACATACTCTCTATACGTTTGAGTACAAAAAAAGTAGTGAACATAATTTTATGAAATTTATATAAAAAATAATGAAACGTGTTACATATTCCTAGAAATTTAAAGAAACGCACACACACACACACACACACACACACACATATATATGAAATATGATATCTCAAATTTGAGTCAGTCATTTATTTCATATTTTATTTTGAAAATGATCAGGTCGGAGAAAATATGCATAGGAAAAAAAAAGAATTGAGATAAAATAAACATAATGACTTCACATTCAGCATAGCTGAAGATAAAAATTTAGGAACACATAAATATATAAGGAGACAAAAGAATAGTTTTATTTGGAATATATGAAAAAAATAATAGTTTGTTACATATCCCTAGAAATGCAAATGTGTTTGTCATATAGATTGGGATTGGGGCTCCCGCGGACCATAACAGAAATATGTACAAGAAATATGACTGTGGAAAGAAGTTGGACATGGTAGAATGTAATACCTGAAAAGTAGAAATGAGAAGATCATTTTTTGGCTATAGATTTCTACTCAGAAAAGTTGGAATAACTGGATTGATAAAGAAAGAACTATGCATTTCCCTGTTGGATTTCGTCGGTGACCCACTTCAAGTTCTCTTCAATATAGCTTCTCAAGGGGGCGATGTTGATGTCATTGCGGATTTTAATGCTGAAAACTTCATTTTCTAATTCGCTTAGATCAATTGAAAGTTTACACAGAGCTTCATCAATGTCTCCATTCTGTACCGAATATCGGACTAGCCAGGTGTCCACCTCTTCTTCATGATATTCAAGAATCCTGTAAAAAATTTCTAAAGATAAGGCCTTCAAATTATCAACTTGTTTATTGAAAGCTTGCTTGGTTAACGCCAGCGAGTTGAGGATTAAGCTGGGGTCCTGGAAGCTGTTTGTCTTTCCTGCTAAGTCTATTCTGGTGATCTTTGTGAATAATGCTTATTTCTTTGATATTATTTGCTCACATGATTATACGATGAGATACAGGTTCTTCACTTTCTCTTTCCAGCATGCTTCTAATTGAGTGAGCCGTTTATTGGACGAGAGATCATGTTGTCTTCTTCTTGTCTCTGGCATGTTGTTGACATGAAAGGCAAAAGGGATGACCGTGTGCACATAGAAATTTTCTTCATTTTTTAAATCCGTCTGCAGAAGTAGGAGCAAGTTATGTGCCCTGCTCCCCAGGGAATCCATATTATGTGATGTTTCCTAGGCCTTAGTAATCAGTTCCATTCTTTTGTTGATATTTTTCTCGACATATCCTCTATAGGATGCGAGGAAGCTAGAGGACCCTTTTAGATCTATTGCAGGGGTGCACGTAGTAGCAGGCATGGCTATTCCCAAAGAACTGCGAAGCAATGGCATAGGAAACAAAGCTTCCTCTAATTCCTTAATCTGGTTCTTTAGTCTGACATTTTCGGCTTCAATGACTCCAACGGAATCATGAAGAGCATCTTCGGTTGCCATGTGAAGTTGAGAGATTTTGGACGCCTGCATATTGGCAAGGTCAAGTTATGAACGATATTTTCTTTTCTTATTTTTTACATCTCTTTTTTCAATGATTAATTTTTTTGATTCGGATTCAAAAACAACACTCTGGAATATGAAGGATTCATCTTTGTCAAAAATTAGGGTATCAACCATGTCCATTGAGCAGGCATGCTGAATTGCATCTCCAGACTGATCAAGGTTGCAGAATATGCTTTCCAGATCAACGTCAAGATCCATGTTTTCACTGTAAATTTCGGGTTGCTCCGCCTCCCCTATAATTATTTTCCCTTCTTCTGCATGGGAAGCTCGTGAGGAAGATGTTCATTGTATCTCTACAAAACTGTTGTAGAGTTGGTGCCATTACTTTATGGAAACGTTGGTTTTCTCTAGACGCTGCTTGAAATGAAGAAATGGAGGGGACCCGGAAATATTGCTTCAATGCGTGTGAATGGAAAATGTCCTCATTAATGACAATATCTATGTGTGTTGTATGATGACCTATTAGAAGTAAAGCTTAATTATTGCATACTTAGAAGTTCGAAGGTGGCGGTTACGGCGAAGAACATTTAAGGATTGGAGGTTTCATGAACGAACCAAGCTGGCGGTGTGTGAATGACATTCCATGGTATTTGAAATTAATACTGGGAAGAGATTGGAGGTTTCGTGAAGGAAGCAAGCTGGCGGCATGCAAATGACATTCCATGGCGTTTGAAATTAAGACTGGGAAGGAATAAGAAAAGCCTTCGCAAAAATTACATTGATGGCAGAACTTCTCGAGCCTTGCGTGCATCAATGACAGCTTAGACGGTGCCTACACGATGACCTGTTAGAATTAAAGATTTAGAAAGAAGGCACACACACACACACATATATATAAACACTATTTCTTATTATGCACACATGCGAAGGTGACAGGCACGGGGAAGAGCAAGCAAGGAAGGAATGGCCAAATCTGAAAGGGCATGGTGAAACTGTTGAGTGTTTAATGTTGAAACTGCATGAGTCAGAATTGTTCATCTAAGCAAACCAAAGGGCTCGGTCTGACTCCCAGTGCATATTTCATAATTCATGTGCAACACCAACTCTGTGGTTACCAGATCAGTATGTGTAGAAACGAGGCAAAACTAAAAATGTACCTTCATAAAGTATGGACATGAGATTTTATAGAGCATGTACAGATATGTCATTCCATACTTTGTCACTTTCAGGATTGTAGGTTCTCAGGTGGGCAGGCTCAAAAAAATGTCTCTATTGTTCGGTGTTCTACAAATAGCACAAACAGTTCCGCGATATACAAATAGAAAAGTGGACTTGTGGGTTGGCTAACATTTTATAGACCATTCACAGTTTCTGGATCACGGGTTCTCGGGCTGGCGAGGTCAAAAATGGGGCTCTATTTCTCGATGACTTACAAATAGAATATGATAATAAACTGACAAGCGAATTTGCGGACTGGTCGACTCAACATTCTACTCCAGGGCTGGCGGGCTCCCAGAAACAAGCAATACATACCAAATATGCACAGATCCCTTATTCCATATTTAGCTACTTATTTGGATCGCGGACTTGGCTCTGTCCGACTCTTAGTGCATATTTCATAATTCATGTGCAAAACCAACTATGTGGTTACCAGATCAATGTGTGTAGAAACGAGGAAAAACTAAATATGTACCTTTATAAATTATCAACATGAGATTTTATACACCATGTACCCATATCACATTCCATACTTGCGGGTTCTCGGGTGGGAGGGGTAAAAAAAAAGGCTTATATTGTTCTGTGTTCTACAAATAGCACATACAGTTCCACGATATACAAATTGACAAGCGGACTTGCGGGGTGGCTGAGATTTTATAGACCATGTATAGTTTTTGGATCGTGAGTTCTCGGGCTGTCGGGGTTAAAAACAAGCCTCTATTGTTCGGTGCCTTACAAATAGCTTATGATAATAAATTGAATTTGCAGGCTGGCCGGCTCAACATTTGTCAATTGACAAGCGAATTTGTGAGCTGGCTGGCTGAACATTCTACTTCTACTGATTTTCGCGATATACAAATTGACAGACTCCAGGGCTGGCGCGCTCCCAGAAACGAGCACTACATACCAAATATGCACAGATCCCTTATTCCATACCTAGCCACTTATTTGGATCATGCACTTGCGGGCTACACATTATGCCTCTAATGTTTTGTGTCCTGCAAATAGCACTCATAGTTGGGCGATATATAAATTGACAAGTGGACTTGTGGGCTGGCTGGCTCAACATTGCATATTTGTTGGATGGAGGACATGCAGGGTAGCGGCCTCTAGGCGCAAAAAAAAAGAAAAAGGAAAAACATAGCTGCAAACAAGTTTGACAAACACAGAGAAAGTAAATGAAAAACTGTTTACTATGAAACACGAGCAGAAAAAGAATGCACCTTGGCATGGATTGGTCTACATCTCTAGGTAGGAGTTCTTTGCGTCGTCTAGTTTTCTTGTTTGTTTCTATCAACAAAAGTACAAAGAAAAAGGGATATGAACATAAGTTCAGATGTTAAGAAAAAGGCAACTACTATGTACTTATACAAAAAAGAAATAGAATAAGATGAATAGAGTCACAAATAGTTTTTGGGAGGATGTACCTTTTTTTGTTTTTGTTTTTGCACAATGTATATTTTATAATTCGAGTAGAACACCGTTTGTATGCTCACCAGAACGATGTGTGTAGAAATTAGGGATACCTATATGCTTTGAAACATAGAAATGTGAGTTTGCAATAAGTTTGATGTATATATCATAATTCAAGTGCAATACCAATTGTATCGTAATCAGACCAATATGTGTCTAAGACAAACATACTGTATTGAGGAATGGGCACATTGGACCAGACATGGTCAATAAGTGTGTTTTACAGATGGCCTGTGTTGTTCAAAAGAAAGCGAAGACTGTATTTGCACATGTAGTTTTCCAATTCTTTTGTTCTACTAGTATTTTGTAGCATATCAATATTGAAGTCTCCTACAAGTACAATGGGTCCGTTCAGATGGAAATGGGCCAATGCATTGGAAATAACATGCACTATGTTGGAGAATGTTGCATGGGGAGTAGCATACAGATTCATTATTGCAACTTCTGTTTCACGGGGAAAAAAAATTGCAAGCACCAGTTCAACATTCTTTTCTTCGATATGTATATGGTCCAAAATCGGTACATGTTTTTTCACCAATATCATCACCCCATGTGTAATGTAACTTGATATGCAATTGTGATTTGGGAATTGTTTGTTCTGCATGCATAATGCCATGTGTGTTTCTTGCAAGCACAGAATATTGGATTGCATTATATCATAGTCATTCAGTATATCATCCATGTGTGCATTTAAGTTGCGTGTGTTAAGCGAGAGAATTGATACAGATGAATTTGTTTGTATGGATTGGTAATCATAATGCAGTTTCCATTTTGCGGTGGTCCTTAGTCGTTCCATTTCAATATCAAATTTTTATTTCACTTTGAAGTTATCTTTTGTGAGAGGACTTTGTAAATACAAGGAGTCTATGCTTCTGACATAGGACAGTGTTGTGTATACAAGTCCATGTATCTGAATTCCAGCAGGTTGAAATGCAACATTATCAAGTGTTAGTCCTTGTGATCTATGGACTGTATGTGCACATGCAAGTTTAATTGGAAACTGTTTTCGAATATTCAGTTGACTTGTCTTTGCTGATGTTGATAGTGGCTTCGATATTCGAAAAATAGGTGTCCAATCGCTTCCAGTGTTTGAATTATATAGATAAGACAACTTGCTTGCTTGTCGCTTTCCTATATGCAGTTCATGGAACTTAATCCAAAGGACATCCACTTTTTCTGTCTTGGTATAGCCTTTCAGTATTCCATCTGCACCATTCACCAAGCCATCCTGTGAATCATAGTTGCAGGCATATATTTCAACCAACATTTCTAATTTGAGGACAAGCTGCAAAGGTAAAGTGATTGAATGTTCATGACGTGGCACATTTCCATGGTTGTCTTCTTCCAGGTCAATGGAATTGATGATGATATCATCGCCAAGCATGAGCGACATCACGTGGTTGTTATGCTTTGCAACATCGTTATTTCTGTATAACAGGTAAGGGAACGTTGGGTATGTTGGTGCAGGCCGTAAGCACCTCAAATTGATATAGGTCAAGTCATCACGTGTTTGGTTGTTTGTGCGCATTCTATTCAGAATTGCAATGAATGTTTCATCTATTTGGCATATTGTAGTATGCAACTCAAGTCATTTAATATTGTCTCTCTAGAAGTCATGGGTGATTGTTTCCATGTTAACGATAGGTTGTTCAAATATCAAAGAATCTTGGATGGGTTGTGCCTGGTAAAGATCCCCACAGAATATCATGTCAATGTTTCCAAAGTATTTCGTCTGCACATGTTTTATGCTTCTTAGTCAACTGTCAATGGAATACAAGAACTGACTCCCAATCAAAGATACTTCATCTATAAAGACAAGTTGGAGTTCCTCATAAATCTTAGATAATGTATCCAACATTTCCTTGCTAAGTGGAAGAAACTATGACTTGTTAAAGGGCATTAAAAATGCAGAGTGGACTATTGTTCCACTAGCATTATATGCAGCTTTTCCCGTGTATGCAACTATTAGGCCCTTTGGTTTCATAGGATCAGAGGAATTGTTTGAATCATAGATTCGTATAAGCATTTGGAACAATACTTTCGCTGCGAATGTCTTGCATGTTCTTGGTTCGCCTGTAAGGAACACATGCACATGACTGTTCATGTTCAAGCATTTTTTAAGAGCAATGTCCTTTAGAATTGTTTGTTGTTCGTGATTCAACAGACGTCTTATTCTTTGGTATTCATTATTTTCAATTAGGAAAGGATGTTTTGTAACTTGAAAACCACAATTGATACGTTTTTCACTTCCAACCGCTGGAGGACGAGGAAAATCCCCTTGTAAGTCATAGGACTCGGAAGGAGTTCTAGTTGTTTTTGGGTTTCTGAATGTGTCATCATGATCGCTAGGGTTTTCTAGGTCATTAAGTGCAACTTCTAGATCGCCCCATGTTGGATTAACATTGTAGGTAAATCTAGCTTCATTGATGTGCACTATAGTCTCAGACGCAACATACGCAGCCTCCCATGTATAGAAGTTATGTATTAATGTCTCTTTGTTTTCATCGAATGGAACGTACAACAACAGTTTTTCTCTACAATAGTTTTCATAGTCACAATGTTTATTGTATTTGACAAACTGTATGATAAAGGGTTTTTTTCTTTTTTATATGGGTGCGCCACTTTTTTTGTAATGTGATATGAATTTTGCTAAGCAGATATGCCTAATAGGAGATGGACGTTGGACGTAATAATCAATAATAGAGCGACATACCACGTCCTCTGAATTGTCAGGCTCTTGTTGCAGCAAAATCGGTGGTTTAAGCACAAATGTGTGTTTTTCAAGTGGAGATGTGTTTATGAAGACACATTTTCTTGAACTACAAGTGAGGGGCAAGGAAAGTGCAATGTGAAATGCTTGTTGAGCAGACATTTGTTGAAGATTAAGTAATGTATTTCCAAGTGTGTGTATCATTTGTATGGCATCAATATGACTTCTTTCATGTTCTTTACGTATTCTTCTGAATCCACTTGTCATATATTTGTCAATCTTCATCATATACGAGGTACAATACGATGTTGCATCATATGCATTCAACATGTACTGCGCATCTGTATTTTTTTCCCACATAATTGGCATGTCCTTGGAGAAACTGTTGTTCCAAATATGGGAGAGTTTTCGTTTAAGGAACAATGTTGGTTGCCTAAGCATACATTGTATGGCTTGGATGTACTCATCTTCTGGTAGATTTACCTGTGTCAAGAAGGCATCAAAGCTCAACATTTAGTCAAATCCTCCCTGTTCTAGAAATGCAAACAAGGATTTAGATTTCTCAACAACAACATTGTCCTCTACACTAACTGGCTCTATGATTCTTGTAGCTCTCATTGGTGGCACGGGAAAATTGTATCTGCAATACGAGTTTTTTTGTTTTCTACAACTTCTTATATGGTAATGTTTATGGACTTTCGCAAGTTCTGGATCCAAATGATATGTGTTGCATGTTATGTATTTATCCACAAATTGTTCGATCTCTAAATTGTTATCAGCTCCATAGATCGGTGCACCCTCTATCCACAACAGTGCGTGGTCATGTTCATTTCCCCTATTCTGGAATTCAGTCACAAAAAAGTAGTCCAATATTTTTCCAAAAAATGTTTCATCATGGCATATCAATTGTCTCAAAGCATTTATTCTATGTCTATAGTAGCGAGTACATGTCACCGGGTCTGTTCTTATGAGGTAGTCAATGTCGTTATTTTCCAGTGTATTGGTTTCTTTTTTACGTTTCCTGTTCCTATGAAAGTCAGATACGGCAGCTACCAATGGATCCCAGCAATGCTCTGCACTTGTAAATGTGACGAAAAATGTTGGCGGGCCCAATTTCCGGATCATTGCAAAAAAAGAAAAATTGTTTTGTTGCAAATAATCAGGAGAGGTGCAGATGTTTTTGAAATCTATGTATCCAATATTAGATTTCAAAAATTTTTCTAGGTTTACTTTGTACTTCACATCCTTGGCGAACAACTTTCTTCCTTGTAACTGGCCTTTTCTTATTCGGACCCACATGCAGGACAGAACTGCTTTATTATTATGTGCATTGTTTTGAAAAACAATTTTTTTATGTGACAGGAGAAGTAACCGCTTGAATGTAACAGCTCCCATCGGACTATTTTATGATAACTAAACCGTTCTGTAATATCAGTGCCACGTGGATCTCCATATAAGAGTGTTGGAAAGTTCATTTCCTCAACGAATTGTTCGTTGAATATTCCAAGTGGACGCTGCCCCTCGGCAGGTGCAATTTCGACAATTTTGTCTTGCAAGTCACGAATACACTGTGAATCAATGAATCCATGCACCAATGTTTCAACAGGTGTTTCATTCTCTGATTCATCACTTGCATCAAAATCACTAGGATTTTCAAGAGTGTCTACAGAGTTGCCATGTTCTTCTGTGAGAACACTGTTCCAGTTTCCATTTATACAAATTTTCTCTGCTTTGTACAGGGCCCTGGAACATAATTCCTTTAATGCTTTCATAACAGCATGCACACACACTTTGCCTGTCTGATAGGCATTTTTGTATTGCAAGCGTATTTTCAGAGCCACAACAATTGTAATTGTATTGTTAATGAATTGTGGTAACGCTTTTTGCACAACATCTAGTTGAACAGGCACATTAAGAATTGATCCTGTTAAGCCCATCTGGGGTTGTTTATAGCCCCAAGGTCTGATTTGAGCAAATGCAATTCGTAGAGACACAAGTCTCTCCTCAAGTTTTGTAAGTGCACTTACATCTGCTAGTGTTGTATTACATCTTATTCGGTCAAGGGTTGCAAACTGTGGCAATTTTCCATTTTCAAGCGATCGTTTGCATGGAAGACAAACTTTCCCACTAGAAAATGGTTTATCGTGCGCATTCAAGTGGAGGTATTCTTCTTGCAAATCAGGCGTGAAAGACTTACTATTTTTTGAAAAAATCTATTGTTCACAAATTGCACATGCAATGGAAGGAGTGTCTTTCATTTGTTTCATGTAGTTTTGTCTTGCATTTTTCTTTCGTAGGGAAGTATTGGTAGAAACTGTTTCCTGGTTTTCATTGCTACTACTGCATGGTGTTGCTTGTAGATCATGAACTGGTACAGTTGCATCACCATTCTGGGATATGCGATCGCACCTATTTATGTTCTGTTCTGCATGAACACATTTCTTTACATTGTGATATGTGAGTTTCTCTCTAAAAGGAAATGTAGCAATGTATTTTTTTTCTCTCGTGCATGACCTTTTTCAAGTTGTGGTAACTTACTCTACGTTTCTTGCCCAAGGGCAAGATGAGCTGGTGGCAACTAGGATGAATTTCACTCTCACCCAGTTTCTGAGAAACTACTTTACGTTTTCTGTTCAAGGCCTCTATGACCTTATCAGAAGTCAGATGAATTTGACGAATACGTTTTTTCAAATTGTGATAACTTACTCTACATTTTTTTGTCTAAGCGGTCTATGGCCTCATCACAACTGTCATGAATTTTACGCATGTTTTTTTTTTCAAGCCCTATCTGCCCATATCGCAACCAGGAGGAGTTTCATTTTCACTAAAAAGCATTCCACGTGTATGAAAATTCAATGCCGTTTGGGTGGCATGGACAGTCAACCCTGAACTACCGATATCTCCAAGCAAAGGTTCATAATGGATATGTGTTGTATCTGTTTTCAACGAGAGGATGTCAATTGTTCGATTGTAATTTGAATCAATAACCCAGGAATGGACAGTGGCATCTGGCAAGGGCGACCACACCTGGATATTCACCCCAAATATCATAGACATCCATTGCAAACAGAATCTGCAACCCACCATATTCCCTTTTTCATATGGAAGCGCCATGTTCACAAGGTATTCCTGCCAACTTCCAACTGCCAACATATTTTCTACGAGATATGGGCAAAGGTGTTGATGCAAGCACCTAAAAGCCTGTTGGTTGCCGCCTATAATTGCATTGAAAAAGGATTGTACAGTGTAAATTCATAGCGACTGAACATCGAACCCTGCTTCCACCAAACAACAAATTGCATTGAACAGACTATCTCCACAGCTAGACACAACGTTTGTTGCCAGATGTAAACCATGGCAATCTATGCCATGCAAAATCTGTTTCCATTGTGATTGAAGGTCTTTGCAAATAATGGACAAGTAGATACGAGGACCTTTTATATTGAATATGGACATTTTTTTGTACAATAGTGGTTCATAATGGCCACTGAGGGCATGTACATCATGGAACAAGATGCAATATGGATTGTCAAATGAAGTTTTGTTGAATAGTAGATATCTTGTTTTTCTTTTCAATGACCAAATTCCAACTGATATATTCATCCAGTTAGATAGCCACCGTATACAAAATGTATCTCCCCAAAGTCCCCCCTCATGCGCAAGCAGAGCTGGAGATGCAGACAACCGCATCTTTGAAAAATACGTAGTGACATCATGTATTCCATGCAACTGCCGAAGAAAATCATATTCCAGTTCGTATTCATAGGACTGCAAAGCCTCAACATCGCCATTTTTAAAACAGGTGAAGAAATAATCTATCAATCCATTGCGCAGCTCGGTCAACGAATAGCGAAAATGCAATAGAACCTGGAATGTATCGAAAAGGAAATCCCCAACAGTATACGAGAATGCATCCAATCTAAAAAGCCCGATGCTATGCAAAACCATGTCAATGTTGTCATGTATAATGGACTGTGTATCTATTTCATACGACTCAACATCTATTACTTCTTTCATCTCTTCAACTGTCATTTTGAAGTTGTTTGCGACATACTTTCAGTTTCTATGAAACAAAGAAAAGCAGGGGAAAAAAATAAAAGGTAGCAAAATAAAAAAGAAAAGAAAAATAGGGTACCAATCCCTGTATGTATCTTTCAACCTTCTTCTTCTCAACTTGAATCCCCCCTAGTCCCCATAGAAGATGAGAAGAAAACATAGAAATAAATAAAACAATAACTTTACTCAGCAGAAAGAGAACAGGTAGACGCAGTTTTCTGACCCACAAAATAAAAGCATACCCTACGTCTACACCCCGCCCGATGGTTCCCTCTTCTGATGGCTCCCAACTACTTTTCGTAAATCCCTCTACATTGCAAGACGCATGGTTTCCAGGAACAGAAACTAAGAGCACAGACAAAGATGGTTTGCAACAGAATTTGGAGGCAGGGACTCCCACCATTGAAAAACAACAAAAACATGGAAACTTACCCGCCAACAAAGGATGACAAGAACTCAGCCCCAAAAAGTGAAAACCACAACAATAGGTCCAACAGCTTGCAAAGTTGAAGAACAACAAACCAGTGAACAACCACTAAGAGCTTGAACTGCAAGTGCAGGACCTCAACTTTGCAAAGTTGAATCAAACAAGAACCAGAATCATGGAACGAAGCAACGAACAAGGATCGATCACTCAAGCAGCGATGTTGACCATGAACGAAACTGTATTGCAACGCATCTGTACAATAATCATTTAAGACTATCAGAGCTGTTAGGTAAACAATTAAGACGATTAGGACCGTCGAAGGGCGTAGGCCTGTGCAAGGATTTAAGAAAATATGCAGCATGGCAGGCCTGTTCTCTCAAAGCATGCAACAATAAAGCAAAAATCACACATAGTAATATGGTAGAGAATGTATTCTACCCAACAGAAAATGCTAAGGGAAACATTCGAACTAATGCTAGCATTAATCCACCTTCGACTAATGCATAATAAAATATATGATTCAAAAAGACCATATACTACCAAATACATTAGATATGCCAACATATTTAACATTGGGAATAGTGAAGGTGGCAATAAGACCTCCAATCCGTTGTCCAATTAGATCTTGACAAACATGAAACTTTTTATTATATAAAAATCGATGTTTTCACTTCCCTTGTTCCAACAATAGACAATATAGAAATATTTCTGGTCAATGCATAATCTAATACTAAGTCAACGATTTATCGATAGCTATAGTCCCTATATGCCTACGACAGGGACTAATAAGATCGGATGGATGGTATGTGTGATCATGGAGGACTTAGCCGTCTCGTTAATTGATAATATCTATTTATGATTTCTCTTCCTTCAATTGATAATATGTATTTATGATTTCTCTTCCTTCAATAATAAGTCACTTTACATTCACGGATATTGTCATCCATTGTCATTATCACTAAATAATTGAATTATAATATATTTTTCAATCAAAATATATATTTTTATTTTAAAAATGAAAAAATAAATAAAATTTATATAATTTTTGAAAACTTACATGATAGATAAGAAAAAATAACTAAAAATTATAAAAGATTAAGTAACCTTAATGAAATAGTTACGAGTTGAAGTCTCGTTCCATACCTCTAGCAATAACAATTGTAATAATCCTATAAATTTAAATGTAACAATTGTAATAATCCTATAAATTTAGATGTGTTGAGAGTGGGTAAAATTAGTAGAATCAAGAGATTTGAATTTTTATTTTCGTGGATTTCTTCTCTTTACCAAAACAATAATTACATGCAAGTGGATTTCTTTTCTTTACCAAAACAATAATTACATGCGGTTTAATCTTCTTCAGTTTTAGATTTTTAGATTATGTATTATTTTGTTTTAGATTTTTAGATTATATATTGTTTTTTATAAGTATTGTATTTGATTATCCAACCATGGCACATATATGTTAATAAGTAATGAGCAAAACCTAAATAAATAATAGTACAAAACTTTTGTTTTTTCAATCATCATATATCGATGCTAGTAAGCAATGAGGAGTAGTAAATAATTATATTGTATAGGACGATCTATACTAGTAAGCAATGAAAAAAGTAAATAAATATATGGCATGAGACTTTGTAAGTAAATGAGCAAAATATCACATGTTTATTTATTCATCTCCTTACTAAAAAATAAAATTACCTCCTTGGTTTTGTCATAAGGAAAATTGTACATTGAAGAGTACTTCAAGAGATAAATGAATTTCAATAAATTTCTTTTGAAAAGAATGAATGAAGTGTTTGGGTAGTGATTGGACAAGTGACATGACATTTAATGCACACTTTTTCTAGATATTAATGACCTTTTAAGGAAGTTTACATTACCCATCTAATACTTGGAGTTAACTTATATCACTTATTTAGTGACTTTCCATATTTAGGAAATTCTCACTCAGTTAGGACTTTACTTTCATTTTTGGACTCTAGTCTTATTCTAGGAGATATTTTTTATTGTGGAATGCATGATTGACTTCATGTAGAGTTCTCACTTGATTTCACTCCTCATATTTGATCTTTTCTTATTTTTAGCAGTTTTTTACTTTAGTTAACTATTGCTAGTAGGAGTCATCGTTTTTCTACTTGAGCATGCACATGGAAACCCCAACCTAGTGTTCATTACTCCTCTTGTATAGAGTCTTATATATTGTAGTCATAATGTAGGGCTAATACATGGTGATTCGAGTTGGTTTCTTAGTGTCTTATGTGTGAAAATTGATTCTATTTTTTTCTCTCCTCTCTTTCTTTTGCAATTAGCTAGTGTAGTATTTCCTACTCACAATTAGGTCTTGGAGTGTGGTTTAATCCTACATGGTATTAGAGCCATTATTGTGAGGGATTATTCACTTTTATTGTAAGTTTATAGATCAGATTGGACAACCCATAAAGAACCATGGATCATCCATCTTCTTCAGTGATCTTGACACCCTTCAACTACTTTGAGTGGAAGCTCAAGATAGAGCTTCTACTTCGAAGCAAGGGTTTGTATAGGGTCACCATCGAGACTAAGGTCGAGTCCACTTCATTCATAGAGAAATCAAAATAATTCAACAGAATGGATGAATCCTACGAGATATTGTTCTTGAGCATCTTTTCAGATCTCCTCTTTCATGTCGATACTTGCAAGACTCTTAACAATGTTTGGAAAAAGTTGAAGGATTTGTTAGGAAAACAAGTCAGACTAAGAGGTCATCAACTGGAGAATTATCTACATGCATTGGATCCAAGATATTTCAAAACCCTATGAGACTACTTCTCTAAGTTTAAAACGTTGATTTCTCATGTTAGGGCTTGTGGAATTGATAAGAAAGATGCACAATTAATCTTTTCAATTCTAACCAAACTAGGAACAAATTATTATGTATACACTTCTTCTTTTCATACTTCCAGGTTAGCTATGGGGTCTACATGGAAGATGCCATCCCTGGATGAGTTCATGGAGTCACTTATCCATGAGAAAACAAAGCTCATCCATATAGGGGCACTTAATATTTCCAAGCCCCATGCCCTTACAACTCAAGGAAGTTCAAAGAAGAATAAGCAAAAGAAAAAGGGAAAGAGGGACCAAGAGAACAAGAAGGAAGGTAAACAAAAGTCCACAGATGAGAGTTCGAGTTCTAAGGAATCAAAGAGAAATAAGGAGAATAACAAGTGTTCCTACTGTAACAAGGGGTTCCATCCTAAGAGTTCTTGCATGAGAAAGACCACACATCTCATGGCACAATCACTTGAGCAGCATCACCTCGAGGATTGTATTATGGATAATGCAAGGAAAAATCCATTGGGAAAGACATCATGAAAAAGAGGTAATGGTCATGCATTACTTGCTATTTTATATTCTCTTAATGCTTGGGTGCTTGATTTAGGGGCTACCCATCACATGGCCTCATCGAATAGACTTTTCTCATACTTGGAGACTTGTTTCGAACCACCAATATTCATGGGAGATGATTCTCTTGTTGAGGTGTGCGGTAGGGGTGGAGTTTCTCTAGACCATGGATACTTTAAGGATGTAATTCATGATCCAAATATTTCAGTGAATCTTCTCTCCATCTATCAAATCACTCATTCAGATTCAGGGAAGAAGGTGGAGTTCACTATGGGCTCAGTTATTATTTCCAACTTGTTAGATGGTTCAAAAATTGTTGTTGTTGAGGTTAATCACCATTCTTGATTGTACACCTTCTCTTACTTTACTCATAAATCTTATTACATACCTCTTCTAACACATTCTAATGAAGATTCCATTTAGAGGAGTGTTAAGTTTGAAGAGGGTCCTTCACAAGTACTTCTAGAGAAGGCCACACCTCCATATCCACCGCCACTAGTTGTAGAACTTCATGAGACTTATTCCAATAAAATTTCTGATTAGCAACAAGAAGTTGCAAGTCCATAGCATCTACCATGATGGGCACAACAAAATCTTTAGGAAACAAGTGATCTACTAGGTGATCCCACCGATCCACGAAGAACCATATCTCAATTTGTGGACCCTCTGCAATCTCTTACTACCACATAGACATTGCTACATATTTATTGTTATATGGTACTTGGATTAGACCCTTAGTCTTACGCAGAGGATGAAGGTAACCCCCATTGGGAGGAAACTATGAAAGAGGAGTATAATTCCCTGATGGAGAACAACACATGGGAGTTGGTTCCTTTGTCTTCCAAGAGGAAGCTTGTTAAGTGTAGTGGATTTTCAAGACAAAGAGGGTTGTTGATGGATATATTACAAATTATAAGGATTGATTTGTAGCTTTAGGTTTCTCATAGGTACAAGGCATTGACTATGAGGATACTTTTGCACCAATTTCCAAGATAGATTCCATTTGATTAGCTATATCTATCGCAACAACTAGAAAGTGGGGGGTACACCATAAGGATGTGAATAATGCACTCTTACATGGAGATATTAATGAGGAGATATATATGGGGATATGTTTAGGATCCATTATTAGTTTGTAGGTTGAGGAAGTCATTGTATGGACTCAAGCAAGCACCTTGAGCATGGTATGCTAAAATGGAATTTTATCTTCTCTCAAGAGGTTTTCTTAGATGTAGATCAGATCCTAATGTGTATATGATGAGGAACACATATTTTGTTTTATTGATAGTTCTATGTGTATATCATTTACTCATCATAGGGAGCTCAGTCCTCTCCACTGTTGCAGTGAAGACCGCTTCACATGACAAGTTTTCTATGATAGATATGGGATTGTTACATTACTTCCCTGGTCTTGAAATTAGCTAGAATAATTCATGAATCAAGATGTCTAAATCCAAGTATGCTGGAGATCTACTTGATAGGTTTCAAATGTCATATTTCAAGCCAACTCCAACACCCTTTCAGCTAGGGCTTAGACTAGAGGATGTCAGTGCATCAACTTTGGTTGATTGTACTAGATATTGACAATTGGTGGGGTATCCTCTATACCTTACACACTCTATTCCAGACATGTATGATGTAGTTGGATCACTTTCCAAGTACATGCAGGAGCCACATGAACTTCACTGGAAGGTAGAAAAAAGAATTCTTAGATATGCCAAGGGGACTACCAGCTTTGGTATACACTATGCAACAAGATGTTCCTTAGATCTTATTGGTGTCATAGACTCGAAATGGGCAGGAAATATCGTTGATCGCAAGTCCACGGCATGTCCTCTACCTTGGATCATGACCTATTTTTTGGTCAAGTAAGAAGTAATCAACAATTTCTTTATCATCAATAGAGGCAGAGTATAGGGGTGTAGTGAATGTTACTACTTAGGATATTTGGTTGCAACACTTTCTTATATAGATGGGAGTTCATTTTCATCATTCGTAAGTTATATGGTGTGATAATCATAATACTCTAAAGCTGTGTAGAGACCTAGTTCAGATGCAACAAACCAAGAACATCAAGGTTCATATGCACTTTATTCGAGAACATATTCAAGATGGTGTCATTGATATGCAGTTATGTCCATCTTCACAAGTGGAAGACATCTTCACAAATCATTTCACTTAACATAAGTTTGTCTCATTGCGGGACATTCTAGGAGTAAAGGATACATTAGCTTAGTAACTAAACATGTTAGCATTCTTTTCTTGTTAGCAACATATATTGAGATGGGGGGTTTCCCACCGAGTTTTCCATGTTTACCTCATTTTTGTTTAGTTTATTAAGCATCTATACTTATACACGAGTACCTAACATGGCTTCATATTATTGGGAATCATCATTGTGCACACCATGGTTGTGTTTTACCGGGGGTGTTGGGGTACATGCTCAACTACATACTCAGTGGCATACTCATTTTTTTATTTTCCCACTTTCTTAGGAGGACTACTTTTTATAGAATGTCTATTTATATCTCTAACTAAGCCTATGATAACTTCCTTACCTATCCTGACTATTCTTAATCGTGTCTATGTTTAGCATTTTCTATTTTAGCAAGTGACCAAAACCCTAGCAGTATGTTTTTGGTATTTTCTATTTTTAACAAGTCTTCCATGCAATAGCCACTTGGCAGTGAATGGGTAGTGATTGGAAAACTGACATGGAACCTAATGTGCACTTGTTATATCTATTAATGACCTCCTAAGGAAGTGCACATTACCCATATGATATGATACTTGGAGTTAACTTATGTCACTTATTTAGTGACTTTCCATATTTATGAAATTATCACTTAGTTAGGACTTTAGTTCCATTTTTGGACTCTAGTCTTATTCTAGGAAAGTTTTCTATTGTATAATGCATGATTGACTTCATCTAGAGTTCTCACTTGAGTTCACACCCCATATTTGACATTTTCTTATTTTTAGCAGCTTTTGACTTTAGTTCATTGTTGCTAGTAGGAGTGGTTGTTTTTCTACTTGAGAATGCACATGGAAACCTCAACCTAGTGTGCATTACTCCTCTTGTGGAGAGTCCTACACATTGTAGTAATAATAAAGGACTAATACATGGTGATTCTAGTTGGTTTCTCATCCTCTTATAAGTGAAGATTGATTCTATTTTTCTATCTCCTCTCTTTCTTTTACAATTAGCTAGTGTAGTATTTCCTACTCACAATTAGGTCTTGGAGTGTGGTTTAATCCTACAAAGTGTACACCTTTGGAATCCATATTTATGGACAATTTTGTAAAATTAGTTTTCTTGTATAGGATTGGGCTGGAAGCCATCTCTTGGAATACATTGTGAATTCACTTTCCTATGTATCTAAGCATAATAAGAGTGTAAACTTTCTTTGTAGCTTTACACCTTTGCATTCATTCTATGATTTGTACTATTGACACTAGGGAAGGAGAAACAAAGGATAATTAGGGGATAATATTTTCCATCCCTCATTATTAAGCTTTCTCAGAGGTATCCTTCTACTAACAATATCTTGGTATTTCAATATCTTTCACTAGATCCTTGCATTGAAAGAAAATTTCCACGGGGGGAGTTGCAATGAAGATGGGTTATAAAGAAATGTCAATTGTAATTTTTTTTATATAGTTTTCAATTGGTGTTTCAAAATCATCCAACATTAGTTCAATCCCTTTGATAGCTACCTCTTGCTTAATATGTTTTGCATTGTAAATATTTGGTGATTTGTGAGAGAATGAAAATAAATCACAGGTTTGGTGAGTTGTGGATTTTTAACTCGAGTACTTCTTGCACAATACTAGTTCAAACACCTTATTTTCAATAAAGAATGTATTATTTCACATTGTTGGAAACTGCTTCGGATTTTTCCTTTTGCACCTACATGAGTTACTCTGAGAGTTGGTATAGTGCCACTTATTTGGGGAGATTTGTGGACTTGTAATCAATATGGAGATTTTTTTTTTGACAATGCTTGCTAAGGCTCATTCCTAGTAAATCCACAAAATGGTAAGAGTATTGTATGGGATATTAGTTTTTCATTGAATGTGGTTACTTGTGATGCATTGATGCAATTTGTAGAGGAAATGTTGCTCTTTCTAGACTAGTCTTTAAAAATTATGTTCTGCACTCAATTATTATGGTTTTTGTTCCTAATTTCCAACCATGAATATTTAAATTAACCTATAACTAAGAAAACGTCTRGTTGTATGTGCAATCCAATACCTACTTATATATCAATATCTTCATTGGTAAGAAATTGCATCTATATGCAGGCATTTCCTTCCACATGCAATTATGTTGCAAAATATGGCTGATAAAACTTTGATGCTATTGACCTCAGTGTAGTGCATCAATTTTGTAGAGAATTTGGAATTTGGCTTGTGACTTGTTTTATTAAAAGATATGTCCTGAAAAATATGAGGAAAAGATACTTTCTGAAGCGATTTAAGAAATCCATGTTCAAAAGATATATTTTTTGAGTTCAAATATTTGGAGATCTATTTAATTCTACTTTGGTTCCATCCCCAACTACTCCAAGAGAAACATGTAACATTTAATGAACATTTTTTTATTACTAAAGTTAGTTATCTTTGAGAGAGGCTTGGAACCTTGACAAAATCCTATATATTTATTTTGATGTGACAAGATCAAATAAATGTTCAGTGAACACAAATTATCTATAGAAACAAATTTTTGACTAGTTTAGGTCATTGAATTTGGTTTAATGGCACTCATTATGAGTTTCGTCAACATCAGAGTGATGTCACCACCACATAATGATGGCTCATAACATTTACAAAAACCTATATCAGAGAATATTTTATTTTCCCAAGGATTTTATTATTTTCAAGTATAATCCCAATGAAGGGTTGGTCAACCCTTCTCCATATTAGTTTTCCCTTCGATGGGAGCCTAGGGAAGGGTCAACTAACCCTTCCTTTAGCTTAATACCCCCATTGATGGGGATCCTAGGAAAGGGTTTTCCGACCCTTCTTTGAGACTTAAATTCATGCCAATGCGGATTTTGGGAAAGGGTCACCCAACCCTTCCTCAAGCATAGTACTCTTGTTGATGATGCTCCTTGGGGTTAGACTAGAGGATGTTGGTGCATCACCTTTGGTTGATTGTACTAGATATTGACAGTTGGTGGGGTGTCTTCTATACCTTACACACTCTAGTCCAGACATGTATTATGTAGTTAGATCACTTTCCAAGTACATGCAGGAGCCACATGAGCTTCACTGGAAGGTAGAACAAAGGATTCTTAGATATGCCAAGGGGACTACTAGTTTTGGTATACACTATGCAGCAATATGTTCCTTAGATGTTATTGGTTTCATAGACTCAGAATGGGCAGGAAATATCATTGATCGCAAGTCCACTTCAGGGCATGTCCTCTACCTTGGATCGTGACCTAGTTTTTGGTCAAGTAAGAAGCAATCAAAAATTTCTTTATCATCAGTAGAGGCAGAGCATAGGGGTGTAGTGAATGTTACTACTTAGGATATTTGGTTGCAACACTCTCTTATATAGATGGGATTTCATTTTCATCATTCGTAAGTCATATGGTGTGATAATCATAGTACTCTCAAGCTATGTAGAGACCCAGTTCAGATGCAACAGACAAAGCACATCAAGATTCATATGCACTTTATTCGAGGACAAATTCAAGATGAAGTTATTGATATGCAGTTATGTCCATCTTCACAAGTGGAAGACATCTGCACAAAGCATTTCACTGAACAGAAGTTTGTCTCATTGCAGGACATTCTAGGAGTAAAGGATACATTAGCTTAGTAACTGAACATGTTAGCATTCTTTTCTTGTTAGCAACATATATTGAGATGGGGGGTTTCCCACCGGGTTTTCCTTTGTTGTGCTTGATTACTTGTTTGCAATGCTCCTTCCAAAGCTGAATTACATTCAAGACGAGCAACAACTATGCATGCATGCTACTAATATACTAACAGGTTAGAAATCAAACAGAAAATAATCAAATCATAAACAATTCATGAATTGGGACGGGAAAAGCATTCTCTTTATTACTTAAAATGAGTCAACTTACAAAAAGTGAGTCAACTTACAAAAAGTTGAGATCGACCACCGCTCCTTGAACCTGATCCTGGGCTCCTCTTCTTCTGTCCTTCAACTGCTTTTCTTTAAATCTCCTTTGGCATTAGGAAAGGCTAAAGGGTGGTCGGTCCACGCGGGCTGTTTTGGGTCAGCCACTGTGTACACGCATGCAGTAATGGGTTAGGGCGCGTGGGCCTTTACACAAGAGGATTTTCAAAGAGTTGTTCAACAGTGTTTTTGGTAAAGAAAGGATATGAGTTGGCCTGATGCCAGGTAAGCATGTGTGGTGCAATTTAGGATTATAACACAAGTAAACCATCCGGCTTACAATCTTCAGAATCCATCGGTCTATCCTCCGTATGCAACTACTTCTCAACCTTCATCGAATCCTGGTTATACTGGTCAGCAACAACCATATGTAGGAGGACATACTGGATACAATTATCCACCTAACCCAATTTACGGTCCTACTGGTGTCCCTATGCCACATCAGTATCACCCTCAGGTTAACCGACAACTACCGTTTCTTACGACTCTGGATCTCCCAGACTTGTCTCGGTTGATCAATGATCCTATACTACATTCTTGTTATTGGCCAGTGATTCCTACTAAATTACCTTTTGATATTCCAAAGTTCGACGGTAAATCTGGAGAAGATCCTAATAACCATGTGATGACCTTCCATTTATGGTGTTCATTAAACTCCTTAATGGATGATTCTATACGTTTGCGTCTTTTCCAGTGAACAATTACGGGCTTTGCAGGCAAGTGGTATATCAAACTTCCATGTGGTTCTTTCCAAGATTTCAACTCCCTTGCTATGTCCTTTCTCACACATTTTCAACTACCCATTCGATATGAGACGGGTACCGAACTCTTGACCTCCCTTCGTCAGACGAACTCTGTGCATATCTTTGATCATATTCATGAGTGAAGACGACAACGAAGGTTGATCAAAGCAATCATTCTTGGATAGTTATTGGCAGAATGGTTTACTAAATCACTTTTACTCCCCATTGCTCCTGATGTCGCCATGGATGGTGTAGTCACCGAGGAAGAGGCCATTGCTCGGGCTTAGTACTTAGATTTGGTTTATTCACAATCTGGTACTTTGTATGAGTTGATCCCAAATGCTACTCATGCCACTACCGATCCAGCTAAGCCTTCATCCACGTCACATGCAGAGGGAGTTATTGGCTCCGTCAAAACCCAATCTACTTCTCAGTCGACTAGAATGACATAGCAGTCTGCTTTGGCACCTACTCCCAATTCGACCACACTCTCCTCTACCTCCCCCCAAACTCAAATCTCTGAGGTGAATGTAGTCCAATCTGCCCCTTCACAACAATCCAGAGGTAAGAAGAAGAAAAAAAATAAACCAAAAAAGAATAATAACAATGAAAAACCAAAAACTCAAACTCAAACGCCTGCTACCGAAAAGCAACCACAGCAGAAACTGAAGTTCCCATGTCTCATTTGTGGTGACGATCATTACACTCAATACTGTCCACATCGCGATGAAGTGGCCAAAAATTTTAAGGGAAATTCCCAACCTATCGTGCTTACTCATCCTGTTCCACAACAACAATCTATGGTTGCTCAAACCCCCTCTCCTGGGGGCAGTTCTAGCCATCCTTCGCATGATGAAGCCTCGACAAGTGCCCATATCTATATGTTTAATGGGATTGATTTAACCACTCTCTCTACGACATACAACACACCAACTAAACCTGACAAAGCCAACGCCACTAACTATTCTTCATCGGATCCATCACCATTCTCTGTTAGTCCTCCATCTGTTAGTCCTCCGTTCAGATCACTTCAGATAGAGAAACCTTCATTCGACTCTATATTATTCCCTCCCAAGAGCACTATCCTTAAATCTACTTTTAATCCTAGTTCATGTGTCTCCTAAAACTACAACATTGTTGAAGATTTGGCTCAAGCACCGTGTGCTATATCTGTGTTAGAAGTTCTACAACACTGCCCAAGTCAACGTAGAATGATCTTGGCTTCCATTGGCACTTTTGATCCTGAGTCATCCAACAATATCACGTTTAACCTGGATAATTATAAGTCTCGACTCTCTCACCAACTAGCTTTTCAAATTGATGTTGTTGTTCATAATCAACAAATCCACCGTACTATCTTGGATAAGGGGGCCTCTACTTGTGTCATGTCTTTAGCCTTTTGGAAAAGCTTAAAATCACCTGCACTTAACAAATCCCCTACCATGTTACGCGCATTCGATGGGCACGGTTTTCATCCTCACAGACTTTTATAGTCCTTAGTCATTCAGTTGGGCAGAAAAATAGTCTCTATTGACATCGAGGTGGTCGATGCTCCCCTCGATTACAACTTGTTACTCGAAAGAAGTTGGTTTTATGCTATTACTGTCATTTCTTCATCGGTGTTTCAATGTGTACAATTTCCTCATCAAGGCAAAATTGTCACTATTGATCAACTTGAATTATGTACACCTGATGCTCGCGCTCCTGCTACCAGCAATATTCCTTTCTTGGGAGATCACAAGATCACGTATGAAAGCGTTGGTGTTGGCTTGTTGAAAGATTCTAGTCTTATGGGTACTTTCCCTACACCACTTCCACCTACCACACATCATATTGCCACTGTCAATATGATTTCGACTATGGTTTATCAATCTTTGGAATCATATGACCCTTGGATTGTGCCTAGTCCTTTGGAATTCAATGATATAGGTGACACCATGCCACTTAGTCCAGCCGAGGCATCATACACTGCTATCCAATTCACCTCTCCCTCTTCAGACGACCAACATCTATTGGTGCCCGACACCTACTCGATTCCATCCTAGTTGAATTCCTTGTCTTCTATTTTCGACTACATTTCCCAAATTTTTCCTTCCGACGAATCTATCATGGAAATGCTTAGTGTTATCCCCGTTTTCTAGGGATAACTAGGAGATCATGTCTCGAGGCCCACAGGTCCTAGACATGAAGTATCGAGAGTAGGATTGACTTGAGCATGGCCCTGGAGGGCCAATCTTTCTTATTCTTCTCCAGACTTGTCTTGTCAGCAGCAAGGGCTTCCATCACCATCGACTTGGACTTGCATCAGAGAAGGCTCTTGCTCCATGAGGTAATTGGTCCAAGGTATCATGGTATGTGTCATGTTTGATCGTTATAACCTTCTTGTATATGCATCAGGTTCCTTACATTTCTGATGAATGCTTGGATCTTACACTAATCCACTTGACCATTGTTGGGGGGATT
>ML793872.1:57385-84826 GCA_009831015.1 Picea engelmannii | reverse complement strand
ATGAACATGGCTTGAATGATCCTCTGTGGAAACTTTCCTTTTCTTGTGGATATTATCCCAATAGGTTATTCTATTTGTTTCTTCAACTTTGTATAGTAGATATGTGTAATGTCTTTGAGCTCTTAGAGGATATGCTAGGGATTGTATGCATGTATTTGATAAATTTAATGATGAAATATGATTGACATTTCTATGATCCCGAGGACTGATGAGCCCATGGAGGGCGTAGTCTTTGATGTGCAGGACCATACCCGACGGACAGGTACCAGTGGACTGGTACACATGGGGACATGATTAGCTTGTACCTCCATGGGGCTAAAGAGCCCATCAGATGGTTGTTGGGATGGAAGAGACAGGGAAATGTTGTGATGAGCCATTGCATGAGAAGAAAGAAGGATGTTCCACCCAGGACACTTTGGCAGAGCTCGACCTAAGGGGGATCACCCACTGCAGATGGGACGTTTGCTTCTGATGGACAGGACGTCACCTGAGAGAGCTAGACATTGTCTGGAGCATGTGGCAGGGTGCTGAGGTCATTTGGCACGTGTGGCAGCTTGGAGGAGCCCTAGAAGGGCCAACATTTGGTTTTATGGATGTTGTGCTTGCCCAAAAAGGGCCAAGGTCTCCCTCAGAAGGGCTTGACGTCCCCCTTTTAGCTCATTTTATGACATTTTTCTGGCAATTAATGTAAAAACAGTGTAAATCTTATTGTCAGCCTTATGGGCTATTTTAATGACCTAAAAATTAATTAGAAGGTCATGGATTGGTATAAATAGAGGACGTTTGGCCTCATTTTAAACATAACATAACTCACTCTCTTGTGAGAGATCTACTTTTAGTCTTTGTCTTGGTATTATTGCTCTTGGAAGTGAGACACAACTCTTGTTGGAGGATTGTTCTTGGCATTTTATAGTGTTTCTCTCATTGGAAGGTTTACAACTAGGGTTTGATGAGCATTCTTCATGATTTGTAAGTGTATTTTTCATTAAAAACTTCTTGAATGAATGGTTGTAGGTTTAATCTCTTACATTTGCTATTACATTGCTATTATATTGCTTAATCTTGAAACCTTCGGTAGCAAGCACACAAGTAGGTCCTTGCTATATGTCCCCATGCTAGATAAACTTGTTTTAGCCATTGATTAAGGAAGATATAGCCTAGCCGTTGCTACACTAATCATCCTTTTTTCTGAGTTAGCATTCAAGTATAGGTTGAAAAAAGGTGACGTCCTAGGCCTAGTTGACTCTACACCTAGGGTTTTAACTTTTAGGGTTTGAAGAGCCTTTCTCCTGCAACACTTTCCTCCCCCAGACTTGTACTTCAAAGCTATCCATTTTGCCAAGAATATTTAAAGAAAGAGGAAGGAGCATGAGGCCTTGCTTAAGCAACACCGGAATGATCCTCCTTCCCTTAGGGTTTTTATTCTAGGGCCCCGCCATTGCATCACCATAGAACCTAACTCTCTAGTCTTTAGATTTTGATCCTCCTGAGATCTTTCCCTTACTTTTGACTCCATAATACCCTAAGGCACTGGTTTTTCTCTCCAACTTTGAGCTTATTCATCTTTTAAACTTTCAAACTTTGAAACCCTAACTAACCCTAGCGTACTGACCAGGGCTAACGTCATACTAGACGCAGCCAACCTTCTAACCCTGCAATAAGTGATGACGTCAAGCCTAATTTGAGCTTTTTGTTGATAGAAAATACTGCGGCTTGGTCATCCAGCGATAGACATTGATATATTTGTAATTTTCATTGGCTAATTTGCAAAACGTTGGCTTTCTTTGTCTATTACACTAACCCTAACAAAAGCTGACGTCATCCTTAGGAGATTGACGCAGCACTCTGTTATATATGAGCAATTAATGATATTTAATGCATTGATTAATTCAAAGATTGATTATTTTCATTAGATTCTATATTATTCCAGTGTTCATTGACAAGTGATATTATATGCCATTGTTATTATTGCAAACATTGACTTCGTCAATATTTACTGCTATATAATGCTCATATATATTAAAACAAAGATAGTCATTGGTCTATGAAGTATTAACCATTATTTGCATGTATTAGTTTTATTGTTGCCTTGTCTCGCAAGCAGGTGCCTTCCCTGTGGTTACTCTTCATTTGACTATCTTCTTGGCGGTGATCTGTGAAGGGGAAACTAGCCTTAAGCCTTTAAGCCTTTTCCTTTCAAAACCCCAGATTGCCAGGGACATCTCCCTTGGTCTTAGCCACCCTAAATAGAAAGGACCTCCCCATTGTGGTGACATTGGGTGGGGTAGGTCCCTGTTACGCCAGTTTGACCCTTATCCTATAGCCGTAAGACCTAAACTACAAACTGAGCGATAACACTTAGCATTAACAACGTGCCTTGGGATGATAACCACCATCGCTCTTCTTTTCTTCCACCTCTCAAAGAAATCCAAGAAGATATACACTCTATCTTTCCTCCCGATGTTGTTGATTCTCCACAATCTCCTATACTTACCAAGGATACTATTTCTGAGGGGAATTTAGGAAACATTTCTACCACTGTCGTTATTGATATTTCGATCAAAGAAGGTGTTGTGGAAAACATTAATCTCGGTGCTAATTGTACGCCCGAGGAGGTGGTCTCTTATATCTCCTTATTGAAAGAATTTTGCAATGTCTTCTCTTGGAGCTATGAGGAAATGTCAGGGATCGACCCGTCGATCGTTGTGCATGAAATTAAAACTTACTCAGGTGTTAAACTTGTTCGACAGAAACTCCGCCCGGTTCATCCCAAGAAAACCGTAGCTATAAAGGCAGAAGTTGAAAAACTTTTGAAGTCTGGCTTCATCTATCCTGTCCCCTTGACGGAATGGGTTTCTAACCTTGTTATGGTCGCCAAGAAACAAGGGACCATTTGTGTTTGCATTGATTATAGGGATCTCAATAAGGCTTTTCCGAAGGACAATTACCCTACGCCCTTCATCGACCAGATCATTGATAATTGCATAGGTAGCGTGATTTTCTCTTTCATGGATGGTTTCTCAGGGTACAACCAGATTGATATTTTACCAACTGATCAACATAAGACATCCTTCATCTTCCTGTGGGGAACTTTCTCCTATCGAAAGTTACCGTTTGGTCTCAAAAACGTTGGTGCTACATTCCACCGGGCCATTTCATACGCTTTCCACGATATCAAGCATATTGCGGAACCTTACCTCGACGATTTACCTGCCCACTCATCCAGTCGATCAAACCATATTGGTCATCTATGGGGTATTTTTCTTCGATGTCATTTCTACCATATTCATTTGAACCCACATAAGTGTGTCTTTGTTGTCGAACCCAGTCGACTCCTCGGTTTCGTAGTCTCTAAGGATGGGATTCGGGTGGATCCCTTAAATATTAAAGTTATTCTGGCTTTAACCCCACCTAATAATTTGACCCAGCTCCAAAGTTTTCAAGGGAAAGCAAACTTTCTTCACTGTTTCATTTGTAACTACACTGAGATTACTAAAGGATTCATGTGATTGTTGCAGAAAGACACCCCTTTCATCTGGGATGACACTGCTCAATGATCTTTTGATGCTCTTAAGCATGCATTGACCAACGCACCTTTGTTGCATCCTCTGGACTATACGAAGGACTATATCCTTTACTCAGTTGCCTCTACTTCCACTATTTCTATGGTGTTAGTTCAAGAGGACCCCAACAGTGAAGAACATGTGATATATTATATGAGAAAAAGTCTATATGGACCCGAACTTTGATATTCGCATGTTGAGAAGTTGGCTCTGGCAGTCATCATCGATGTCAATAGATTTCACCACTACATCTTGCTACGCACCACCACCATTATTGCGGACTCCAACCCCATGTATCATATTTTGACACGTCAAGTTCTTGGGGGCAAATATTCTAAATGGATCGTCATCCTTAAGGAATTCAATCTCAAATTTGCTAAGTCCAAAGCCAAAAAATCCTTGGTGTTTGCAGAGCTTATCTACGACCTTCCCCATGCCGATGAAGATACTGAGCCCAGAGATTTCTCCCCGATGAAACTCTATTCCTCATCAGCATATCCGATCCTTGGTATGGAGATATTCTCCTTTATCTCCAAACCCAACGTTTTCAGCCTGATATCTCTCGTGAAGAACATCAATGTATTCGTCACCATTCTCGTCGTTACCTTATCATTGGCGACACTTTGTCTCGCCATGGTATTGATACTATCCACCGACGATGTTTGACTCGTGAAGAGGTTGAACACGTTCTGAATGACTGTCACCTTGGAGCATGTGGCGATCACCTTTCTGGGATGGCTACAACTTAGAAAATTTTGCGTGTCGGCTACTTTTGGCCCTCAATTTTTAAAGATTTTATTAAGGCAGTCAAAAAATTCCCACCTTGCCAAGTTTTTTAAAAAAAAGGCACGCACCCACCCTGCTCCACTGCATCCTGTTATTGCCATTGACCCTTTTCCAAATGGGGTATTGATTTCATGCAGTGTAAGCCTACCTCAGCCGGGGGGCATGGTTATATAATCGTCGCCATCGATTACTTTACAAAATGGGCTGAGGCTATGCCTACCTTTCTGAATGATGGCTTTACTGCATCTCTTTTCTTTTTTAACCACATCATCACTCACTTTGGTGTTCCACACGCCATTGTGACTGATCATGGTTCACACTTTTAGAACCAGATGATGAGTGAGTTGCATGCCAAGTTGGGTTTTCGCCATGAAAACTCATCCCCGTACTATCCTCAGGCTAATGGACAAGTTGAAGCCATCAACAAGGTCCTAAAAACCATGATTCAATGTATGGTAGGGGAAAACAAGACATCTTGGTATCTACAACTTTTCTCCGCTCTCTAGGCTTATCGTACCTCAATGAAAACTGCTACTGGATTCACTCCTTTCCAATTAGTATATGGCATAGAAGTTGTTTTACCAATCGAGTGCGAGATTCCATCACTAAAACTTAAATTAGAACTCCTACCCCACACTTCTACTGAAGAAGAACGTTTCTTACATTTGACCAAGATGGAAGAAACACGTCATGATACTGCTCTCATTAATGATACTATCAAAAGCAGATCAAGAATCAATACGAAAAATTTGTTCACCCTCGGACTTTTGCAGAAGGAGACCTAGTCCTCGTCTACGACCAAGCTCATTATAAGTTAGGGACAAGCAAGTTAGAACCTCTGTAGCATGGTCCTTACATCGTGAAACGTGTTTTACACAAAGGCTCCTATGAGTTAGTCGACTATGACGGAATATCCCTGGGTGAGCCCCAGAACGGGCTTTACCTTAAGAAGTACTATGCTTAGATCATCTAGCATATGTGCTTTGTACACTATTGTATGTTTAGTTTGGTGTGTCTTTTTATTTTGCATGCTCGATTTTTTGCCTTAGCCACTCATACTATGTCTTGTGTTTTCATGCATGCTCGAGTTTTTTCCTTAGTGTTGCAATGCTTTGTGACCCCTTTTTAGGGAGTGCTGGCCTTTTTGAGCGAATTTTGGATAGTTGAGGAAAATCAGGGAAGAATCCCCTTCATCTCTAGAGTTGGTTGGATTTGAAACTGAGATCAAGCCTCAATATTAGGGAAGATCCACAACTGAAGGAGAAGGATCCTCAACCTATCCCAAGAATCTCTTAAGTGGTTAGGCCTCTCCAAGCCTATATAAGGAGGCCTCCTCATGGTGAAAGGGGGAGACATTGAAGGCATCAAACTTATGATCTCATAAGGGAGATCATTGAAGCATAATCATCTTGTGTGTGGATTACTTGAGAAAAAGGATTGGACAAGGAGAGTTGGGAGAGGCTGTTGCACCTTCATCAAAGGTCTGTAAGTATTTTCTGTTGTTCTCATTAATATACATATGTGCTTGGCCTGTTTCTTTCAAGGTTGTGTTTGTTCTACATGAGCTTGTCTATATTAGATAGATCTGGTTTTAAGCTAATCTTAGTAGAATAGGAAGCGTGTTCCATCTTTGTTTGATTTGCAGGACTTATTGAGGATCTTGGATATCAAAGCTCAACTTGGATTGCGCAAGGACGAACATCGTTAAAAATGTACGCCTTTCTTCCTCTTCTCTATGTATTGGTTTAATTAGATTTAAAAGGATGTCAGTGACCAAAGTTAGCAACCTTTCTATCTTGGCCTTAGGAGTCTAGAGTCCAAGAGAGAATCCACTTGTCCGCAGGGGGATTTCTCTTTCTTCCTCTTCTCTATGTATTGGTTTAATTAGATTTAAAAGGATGTCAGTGACCAAAGTTAGCACCCTTTCTGTCTTGGCCTTATGAGTCTAGAGTGAAAGAGAGAATCCACTTGTCTGCAGGGGGATTTCTCTGTAACAACAACGTGTACACCTTTGGAAGCCATATTTATGGATAATTTTGTAAAACTAGTTTTCTTGTATAGGATTGGGCTGGAAGCCATCTCTTGGAATACATTTTGAATTCACTTTCCTATATATCTAAGCATAATAAGAGTGTAAACTTTCTTTGTAGCTTTACACCTTTGTAGTCATTCTATGATTCATACTATTGACACCAGGGAAGGAGAAACAAAGGACAATTAGGGGATAATATTTTCCATCCCTCATTATTAAGCTTTCTCATAGGTATCCTTCTACTAACAATATCTTGGTATTTCAATATCTTTCACTAGATCCTTGCATTGAAAGAAAATTTCCAAGGGGGGAGTTGCAATGAAGATGAGTTATAAAGAAATGTCAATTGTAATTTTTTTTATATAGTTTTCAATTGTTGGTTAAAAATCATCCAACATTAGTTCAATCCCTTTGATAGCTACCTCTTTCTTAATATGTTTTGCATTGTAAATATTTGGTGATTTGTGAGAAAATGAAAATAAATCATAGGTTTTGTGAGTTGTGGATTTTTAACTCGAGTACTTCTTGCACAATACTAGTTCAAACAGCTTATTTTATATAAAGAATGTATTTTTTCACATTGTTGGAAACTAGTTCAGCTTTTTCCTTTTGCACCTACATGAGTTACTATGAGTGTTGGTATAGTTCCACTTATTTGGGGAGATTTGTGGACTTGTAGTCAATATGGAGATTTTTTTTTTGACAATGCTTGCTAAGGCTCATTCCTAGTAAATCCACAAAATGGTAAGAGTATTGTATGGGATATTAGTTTTTCATTGAATGTGGTTACTTGTGATGCATTGATGCAATTTGTAGAGGAAATGCTACTCTTTCTAGACTAGTCTTTAAAATTTATGTTCTTCACTCAATTATTATGGTTTTTGTTCCTAATTTCCAACCATCAATATTTAAATTAACCTATAACTAAGAAAACATCTGGTTGTATGTGCAATCCAATACCTACTTATATTATATCAATATCTTCATTGGTAAGAAATTGCATCTATATGCAGGCATTTCCTTCCACATGCAATTATGTTGCAAAATATGGCTGATAAAACTTTAATGTTATTGACCTCAGTTTAGTGCGTCAATTTTGTAGAGAATTTGGAATTTGGCTTGTGAATTGTTTTATTAAAAGATATGTCCTGAAAAATAAGAGGAAAAGATACTTTCTGAAGCGATTTAAGAATTCCATGTTCAAAAGATATATTTTTTATGTTCAAATATTTGGAGATCTATTTAATTCTACTTTGGTTCCATCCCCAACTACTCCAAGAGAAACATGTAACATTTAACAAACATTTTTTTATTACTAAAGTTAGTTATCTTTGAGAGAGGCTTGGAACCTTGACAAAATCCTATATATTTATTTTGATGTGACAAGATCAAATAAATGTTCAATGAACACAAATTATCTATAGAAACAAATTTTTGACTAGTTTAGATCATTGAATTTGGTTTAATGGCACTCATTATGAGTTTGGTCAACATCAGAGTGATGTCACCACCACATAATGATGGCTCATAACATTTACAAAAACCTATATCAAAGAATATTTTATTTTCCCAAGGATTTTATTATTTTCAAGTATAATTCCAATGAAGGGTTGGTCAACCCTTCTCCATATTAGTTTTCCCTTCGATGGGAGCCTAGGGAAGGGTCGACTAACCCTTCCTCTAGCTTAATATCCCCATTGATGAGGAGCCTAGGAAAAGGTTGTCCGACCCTTCCTTGAGACTTAAATTCATGCCAATGGGGATTCTGGGGAAGGGTCATCCAACCCTTCCTCAAGCATGGTACTCTTGTCAAGTGGAGCCCAGGGAAGGCTTGGCCAACACTTCCTCTATATTATTTTTCTCATTGGGCGGAACCTGGGGAATGGGGGTGGTACCACTCAAAATATAACTAAGGGAAATTCCAACCTTGTGAAGGGGAGATTGGGGAAATGGATAGGAAAACTGCCCATTGTAACCTCAGTGGCATTGCCTTTACACTTTAAGGATAGGGTTTCTAACCTAAGGAGGGTTTTCCTAGGGGGGGGGGTCAAAACTAATTATTATCATTGTACTTGGAAGGGGAAGGCTTTGGGACTTGGTTTGACTTAGAATTTCTAACTTCTATCAGGGTAAAGCACATCAAGTATGAGATAAGACAATCGATAATGAGCTCAAAGAGAATATGATGTAAACAACAATGCTCAATTTAAAGGTGATTGGAACTTAAAATGTTTGTCTTGCATACAAATATGAAATATCAATGTATCATAGCCATGTACCATTCATCATTTAATATTTGCACAATGTGTGTTCTTGTTTAGACCATTAAAAACACAATCAAGTGGAAAAATTTAGTGTTGAGCATAAAATGATCTTAGACCATGAAACATGCCACTAGGAAAACAAGATAAATGAGAACATCCAAACCATAGATAAACATCCAAGTCAATGCAAGTGGCACAATAATCAATGAGAAGATTCACTTAGTTAAAGGCACAACAAATGTTTATCATAAATAATATTCATAACCCATTATTGTAGCCAAGCATATGATATGATAGGAAAGTGGACCAACAATTGTGTATTGATATAGGACAACAAAGTATGATGATCAAATGATGATTTTAAACCATTACCACATTAAACCTCTTCTCAAATTTGTCAAGTCATAATGCTAGAGAAACACCACTAGTTACTTATGACAATATTAGGCATCAAATTTTGCATCAAACTTTATCACAAATAGATCATAAGTACTCTCCTTGAGATTGTAGCAAAGTATAATTAAGACTCAAATTGAAATTTATACAGTGAACAATCCCTTAGATACTCATGAAAATGTGCAATGATATGAGGATTTTAGAGGTCATTTTCAAATGTTTAACAATGATATACATGCATGAGAAATATGAAGCAATAAATTGTCCAAACATTTTGAAAAGAACTCTTAAATCATCATCACCCATTCACTTATTTTTCTATACTTTAAACAACAAGGAAAACACTTGAAATAATGATCAAAAGAGGTGACAATATGTAACTTTTAAGAGGTCATTAGACCCACAAATATATCATTTTGTTACTTGAAGTGATACATATTATTAACAAGTGACAATGTGTGTATAGTAAAGCAGTCTTAATATGATTGATCTCTACAATTTGAATAGCAAAGGGGATTCAAACAATTATCAAGAAAAAATATATTGTTGTAATCTTCTAGATTACACATACATTCAAGAAGAGATACATTAGGGAAAATACATCAAGACACACACACACATACTCAAGAAGTATTTGTGGTAAGGTTAACCAACCGCCTTTCTATTCCATCTTCATGAGTATATATACATGGGATAGATGGTTGGAACAGTTGCACTCCCTCCAACGAATCCTTAGTTAGGTGAGTTTATCATTTAATACACTTTATTACACATATTCCTATGATGTCTATTGTCTAATCTGTGATGACTATTACAAGGGCCTAAAATGCCTCCCAACATCTCCCCAACACTCAAATCCTTGCTCGTCCTGAGAAAATGTGCAACAATGTCCTGGATATCTACTCTTGCATAAGTATCATTACTATGCATCAACCATGCGTACCAGTCTGCATAGGTAAAATAGTCGCAACAACCACTGGCTATATAGGGAGATTCACGTATACAATGTTTACTGTTACTAGATTCTGTTAGTGATATTTCTTGACTCGGGCCTAAGAGTGTTCAGACCTACAAGTGGCGCGAAAAATGTTCGAGCGCAGCACACAGAAGAAGTCCTCTTCGGACTTAAAATCAAGTGAGCGGGCATTTCATTCTTCAGCGGAAAGAATTCAGCGACAGAGCAGAACAACGGTTGATGGGAAATCGCAGGTTATCCGAGTCGCACCAAGTATGGCACAAAAATGTTTTCAAGAGGCGTCAATCGCGATCAGCATAAGCGCAGTAGTCATTTCTCGAACTCGGGGTTCATGAGTTCGAAGGGCGGACCATGTCTTTTGGTTGCGCGAGATTGCGAGTTATGAAAAGTGCCCGGAGGGGGTCGGCCTGCACTGACTATCGCATCTCGGGACTTCGCAAGGGAAGGATGCCAAAGTTCGATACTCCAACTCGCAAAGCTGGGAGTTGCGAGAGGCGTTAGTACTCTGTCCCTAGACGACAGTTACATGTAAAAAGCGCTGACCAGGAAGGCGCCCGGTTCATATCGCTATCTCGGGGAGCGAGAGTTTTAAAAGGAGAGCCGAGGGTCTTCGACCTGCGAACTCACGAATCGCGAAGTAAAAAGAGATACACAGTATTGCCGAGAAAATCTCAGCTGTCCATTTGAAGCAGACACCTGGCGCGTGATTAAGCTCCCCACCTTTTCACCCATCGCGGTTTCAAAGCACAAATAACAGCTCCATCATATCCCGATACACGAAGTAGTGAGAGAATTCAAGACCTGGGGCCCACAGCAGTGTCGGGTGAAGTTAGGACCGTCAGATCCAGAGGGTTCGTGGCGCCAGATTAAAGCCGTCTCGGCGTTTCGCTCATCGCGATTTCAAGAAGCAAGGATTAACTCCTTCTGTTCGTGAACGCCGAAAGCACTTTGGGGATAAGCGCACGGTCACAGCCCATGGTCACTTGTGAAGGAAAAATCTGTTCAGGAAGGGATGAAGACACCATGCATGATTCACAGAAGGAATTGGCGTGACCTCCAAGTGCCATTTGATCCGACCTCGGTCCTGGTTTTTGCTTGGAGTAAATGAAGGCGAGAAAGGGTGGTTGAAGCCACTCATCATTCATTAAATGCGAAGAATGTAGGGCCTAGAAAGCGGACTACTCGAGAGAGTCCTGTGTACTCATTTATTTTCAAAGAAGCCATGCCGAGTTCCCGACCAGCCGGAGGAGGCCTGCACATGCTAGCTCAGCATTTACTGGCCCAGCTACTCCTCCCCTACAGAGGCCATGTGAAGTTAAGGAGACGTCTGATGAAGGACTTCCACCCGAATATTGATTGAAGAGACGCTACGCCTTGGAGGGCGAGCGCGCCTCTGTTAGGAAAATCCACCCAAGTATATGTACTCAGTTTTGGTATTTTAAAGGTATCGATGGTAGAGCACAGCTCCCTACTGTAATGTTTTAATAGCTATTCTAACTTCCAGCTTATGCATCTGTGTTTGAGATTTCTTGTTTTATGACAGACAATTCTTCTTACTCCGTCTGATTTTCATCTTATGCTTGGAGAGTTCATGATTGACTGATTCACATGAATTCATGCAAATATGTTATGATAAAGGATTTACTGTGACATTATTGTATTCTCTGGTTTTTGCATTTGAATGTAAGCCGATCTTGTGTTTAAATGCTTTCTTCTACAGCCTGTTAGGAACCTGTTGTTTATAACAGACCTCTGCTTTTCTCTTATATAAATCTTCCACCTGTTCACCCTTTACTACAGCTCACTGTCTGAAGTTTACGCAAGACCTCACTTGCTCATGCATATCTGGCCTGGTTTCAGAGTTAGAACCGCATTGTTTTGAGTTTCCTTCCATTCGATCACCCATCTATTGTAAATTCTAACCTTGTACAATATCTACTGCAAACTGATATTCAGAAAAGAACAGAAAAGATACAATGGAAAATACAAACATTACACAGAGATTTTTCACCTGGAAACCCAAACCGGGAAAACCAGCATATATTATATTCATACACATTGTGTTACATTGTTTACAATGCAATATACATATAGGAGCCAGCGGCATCCAAAACCCTAACCCAATGACCTGGATTAGTCCAAAACCCTAATTCCTTAACCAAAAATAGAAAACCATCGGCAAAAAAACCGTGTGCCGAAAAACCACCTAATATCATGTGGTCCCGGAAATATGTCGTCCCAGTAATATGTCGTCCCGGAAATATGTCATCCCGGAAATATGTCGGCCCGGTGAAAATATGTCAGCTCGGCCTGGCGAAAATATGTCGGCCCGAATATGTGCAAAGAATATAACACATACCCAACATATATAAACAACCGTGACATAAAACTGATGGGCGTCGGGCTCTGCTCCTGCAAGCAATTCAGGAGTGACTTCCGTCACCAACATCTCTGGCGCCGTTGCCGGGGACGAAGTTGAAAATTTTCTCCGAGTTTGAATGACATTGAGCCTCTGGTTCTGAAGGTGCATCAGACATCAAAGCCTTCTTGAATATTGCTACTGTGCACCTGGCGACTCCATTGTGACGACTCTGCTGTGGCGAACTTGCCGCGTCCATTGTGGCTTTCAGAGGCAGACACACGCGGTCCAATCCTCAGCTGCCTCTAGCTACACTTGGAGTTTATCAAGAGGTAGTTCGCGGGAAAGGAAAGGCCTCACAAGGAGAAGCTGCCACCGAACCAGGTAATCCGCAGTCTCCGTTTGTAGAAGCTCCATTCTCTCCACCTCAGTTTCCTGGCAGACCGTCTTCTGAAGTTTCCCGTTTCTTGAATTTCGGGAGTGTTCCTGTTGAGGTTTCCTCCCCTGGTCTGGGATTGGAGGGAGAAATCCTTGTCACTCCCATCTCCCCCGAAGTTTTACATTGGCACAGACCCAGGACCACAGAATATTTTCCTACTCCTAGCTCTGTCGCTTCTGCACAAAGAAAAACATCTACCGGTTTGAGCTCACTCTCCTTTTCATTAAATTCCCTATTGTTTCCCACTTCCATTAAGAGCTCATCCCCAGTATTCCCGTTCCGAGTTCCTTATCCTCCGAGTTCCCCTTTACATAATATCAATATGGCTGGAGTAAATCCCCCTATGACCGATATAGAGATCATCATAGCCGCTAGGTATGCTCCACTTGTGCTACCACAGCCTCTCAATGCCCTCCCACCAGATGGATACCTTAAGCAGTTGCCCAAGTTTACAGGCGAGGGGCACATAGCTGCAAAAGAACACCTAGCAGCCTTTTACACTTTCACGAATGATAATGTTATCATGCACACAGACGTATGGATGAGAATTTTTGTCCATAGTCTCCAAGGACAGGCTAGAAAATGGTTCAAGGCCCTGCCTCCTGGATCTATTGATGGGATCAGAGCTTTAGATAATGCATTTTTAAGACAGTGGGGAGATAAAAAAGACTTCATGTATTACATGACAAAGTTTGGCTCGTTGAAGAGAAAGGAAGGAGAGTCTGTTTCCGACTTCTCCAAGAGATTCAATAAAATGTACAACAAAATTCCTGCTGAGATAAAACCCTCTGAAGCCTCTGCCAAGATCACTTACTCCAGCGCTTTTGATCCTAATTTCTGCCTACTGCTAAGGGAGAGAAGAGATGCTACGCTGGCACACATGCAAGATGTAGCCGTGGAGGTAGAATCCAACATATTGGTTGTCAACCGACTCAGGAGCGCCGGTGATAGAAATACGTCCAAGAGAAATCCTGAAGCTTCCTCATCCAGTTCCTCTCCCCTGCCCCATCAGACAGATGAGACGTCTAGAACGCTAAAATTGCTCTCTGCCAGGATGGAAAGGTGGGAATTAGAGGGGAGGCCCATGTACAGAAATCCCCAGAACACTGATAATAGAGGTTTCAGACGACATACCAACCATGTGCCACAGGTTTTCCCGAGGGAACAAAGGGGAAAAGACAGGGATGATCAAAGGATTCAGGCCCCTCTCCAGAATAAACTAGATTCTCATGAGGAAAGAGAGGAGATAGACAAGTTCGGCCCTGAAATTCACTGTTTCAAAGAAGCTCCTCCTTTTCCCCATTTGACATAGTCTGCATATGAAGAATCCCTGATGAGAACTCAAATCCATGAGCTGGGTAAAGGAGAAAGGGCTGGTCACACCTCTAACAGATACAATCTCAGGTCGAGAAGGAAAGAAGGAGAATTTGACAGCCCAAACCAACCCCTCATAGCAAAAAGGCCTACTAGATCTGCAACAGCCGCCACTAAAGATAAAAGAGCTCAGATCGCTTTGTCAGCAGTCAAAGAACCTGTCGCTGAGGTAAGGGAAGCTCCTAAGCCCATTCCATCCTTTAATTTTGAACATGAAATTCAAAAAATCAGGATCCCCATCCCCCTCTCAGAGCTAGTCAAAAATGAAGATTTTAAAAGATCCCTCTCCAAGCTGCTACAATCCGAGTCTCCCCAGCCTCCCTCTGACTCAGTAAACCTTCAAGATGAGAAACCAGTCGTCGTCTTAGGCCCCATAGTAGAAGACAGAGATGACTCATCCCCTCCCTTCTACACATCCCTGAACATACATGATAAAGTGTTGCATAATTGTCTCATGGATTCAGGAGCCTCCCATAACCTTATGCCCAAGGTAGTCATGGAAGAATTGGGATTGGAGGTGACAAGAACTTATCATGATTTATATTCTTTCGATTCAAGGAGAGTGCAGTGTCTAGGAGTCATCAAAGACCTGGTGGTTTCCCTGTTTCAGCGGCCCATGAAAAGTGTGGTCATGGATATTGTGGTAGCCGACGTTCCCCCCAAATTTGGTATGATGTTGTCTAGATCTTGGATTAAAAAGCTTGGAGGGACACTACAGATGGATCTCACATACACTACCATTCCAGTCTTCGGAGGGGAACAAAGAAGGTTATACAGAGAAGCCCAGCTAGCCTATATTGTCAGTGATGAAGCAGACCCCACCAATCACCCCATCTTTGCACTTGACACCAACTTGGGGTCTAGTTTGTTGCAGCTTACCGATGCCCCTGAAATCTCTTTACAAATAAGAAAAAATCCCAGCCTTGATCATCCGATTTCCCCTCAAAGCCCCTCAGTGTGGAAGATGTTTTTTGACGGAGCTTCTTCTAGCGAAGGCGTTGGCGCTGGAGTGGTTTTCATATCACCTTGTCAAGAATCCATGTCCCTGTCATACAAGATGGAATTTGAAGCCACCAACAATGTGGCAGAATATGAAGCACTTGTTCTGGGTATGAGAGCCGCAAAGGAAATGGGAATTAAAGAGATAGCAATATTCGGAGATGCTGAGCTGATTATTCAGCAGGTAAGGAATGCTTATTGTGCCAATAATCCCTGGCTCGGGAATTATCGGAATGAAGTATGGGACCTTATTGATAATTTCTTCTTGGATTTTAACATTTCTTTCATTCCGAGGGGAGAAAATACTTTGGCCGATTCTTTAGCTGTCTCAGCTAGTTTGCTCAAATTTCCTCTGTCGCCCATGGTAAAAAATGATGTTGATATAAGATATAGGCCCTCGGTGCTGGACAATGTCAAGCATTGGAAGGTGTTCGAGGATGATCCGGAACTCGAAAGGTTTCTCAAATCAGTTGATGAATTTTCTGGGATACACATTGATCAAGATCCTGATCCAGAAGGTGACCCTCACCCTGAGGTGTTTTTAAACAAAATTGCTAATCATCAGATTATCCAGCTGCCTAGCAATCACATCCCGAGAGGACTAGTCCCTTTAGAGAGATTGTTCGATGGGAACGATGTGGCAGTAAAGGGAAAGGTCTCGAATGAAGATGTCGATACAACCGAATGCAACATTGGCACGCAGGAAGAGCCCAAGTTTGTCAGATTATCAAGCAGCCTGAACACTGAACAGAGGGCCGAGTACACGGAGTTGCTGAGAGAGTTTGCCGACGTGTTCGCTTGGACCTACAAAGACCTCAAGACATACGACATATCTGTCATTGAACACAAAATCCCGTTGAAGGAAGGAGCTAATCCATTCAAGCAGAAGCTGAGACAGATAAATCCCATGTTGTTGTCGGTCATGGAAAAGGAGGTCAAGAAGCTGTTAGATGCCTAGATCATCGTCCCTTTGAGATATTCTGAATGGGTGGCCAATCTGGTTCCGGTAAGAAAGAAAAGCGGAGAAATTAGGCTTTGCGCTGACTTCAGAAATCTGAACAGAAGCTCGAAGAAATACAATTACCCCCTGCCTAAGATGGAACACATACTGCAAAGGGTAACTGGTGCATCCAGGATATCTATGATCGACGGGTTTTCCGGTTATAATCATATATCGGTCATGCCTGAGGATAGAGAAAAAATGGCCTTCACCACTCCTTGGGGCACATTCATGTACGCCAAAATGCCATTTGGGCTAATGAATGCAAGAGCAACATTTCAGCGAGCCATGGATATAGCCTTCATCGGAGAAAAGGACTAGTTCGTAGTGATCTACCTAGACGACATCACGGTCTTCTCTAGGTCTGACAAAGAGCACCGTTGTCACTTAAGAAAAGTTTTCTCGAAGTGCCGGAGATTCAGTCTTTCCCTAAATCCCAAGAAGTCCTTGTTTTCTATGATGGAGGGCAAGCTGCTAGGCCATATAGTATCGGCGGAGGGAGTAAGGATTGATCCCAGCAGAGTGGAGGAAATTCAAACCCTGTCACTTCCCAGGTCTAAAAAACAGGTCCAGGCATTTCTAGGAAAGATTAACTTCCTAAGAAGATTTGTCTCAAATTTTGTCGAGCTAGTAAAGCACATCAAGGCCATGCTCAAGAAGGGAAACGAAGTGAGATGGACCGCTGAGCCCCGGGCATCTTTTGACCAAATAAAGAAGGCATTGACTGAGGCGCCTGTGCTAATTAGTCCTGATTATTCCAAGGATTTCCTGATTTTTTATTTTTCTTCCTGTGATACAGTGGCGGCGGTCTTACTGCAGAGAAATGAAGAAGGGCGCGAGCAGCCCATCGCCTTCTTCAGCAGGGCGTTAAGAGACGCAGAGAGCAAGTATGAAATAATGGAGAAACAGGCCTATGCCTTAGTGAAAGCTCTTAAAGCTTTCAAAGTCTATGTCTTGCATTCAAAAGTAACAGCATACATTCCTTCAGCTTCCGTGAAGGACATCCTTGTACAGCCCGACATAGATGGGAAAAGAGGCCGATGGATCGCTAAAATTCTGGAATTTGATTTAGAGATAAAGCTCACCAATTTGGTTAAGGGGCAAGGTTTAGCCAAGCTACTGGCTGAATCCAACTGCGAATCCTTGGTATTTAGTTTCATCAATACTCGCCTAGGATCTCAGCAAGTTGAGCCGCCCATCCAATGCTCTCAAGATGGCTTATCGCTGGCAGAATGTGCTTGGTATCGTGACATTCTGTATTTTCTGCAGGAGTTGAAGCCGCCGGATGGAATGGGAAAAAGCAAAGCGAGGGCTTTAAAGCTCAAGGCGATTAGATATTGCCTCATTGACCAAATCTTGTACTGGAAAGACCCTCTAGGGGTATTTCTGAGATGCTTGGACCCGCAGGAGGCCAAGAAGGTTACGTTTGATTTTCATAGCAGCCTTTGCGGAGGCCATCATTTCTGGAAGACCACAGCTCACAAGATACTCTGAGCTGGGTATTACTCGCCCACTTTATTCCCCGATGTTTGCAGGCAGATCCGAGCTTGCATCAGATGCCAGAAGTTCTCAGGAAAACAATAGCTCAAATCGCTGCCATTAAAACCCATAGTAGCTTCGGCACCTTTTCAGCAGTGGGGGTTGGAATTCATTGGAGAAATTCATCCTCCCTCAAGTGGTCATCACAGATGGATTCTGACTGCCACAGATTATTTCACCAAGTGGATAGAAGCTGTCCCCACCAGAAGCGCATCTCACAAAGTAATTATTAGCTTCCTGGAGAATATCATAGCTAGATTTGGCTATCCCAGCAGGATTGTCACCGATAATGTTGCTTCTTTCAAGTCTGAGCTCTAATTAAGTTCTGTGAGCAGTTCCAGATCTCTCTAATTCACTCCACCCCCTACTATCCCCAGAGCAATGGTTTAGATGAGTCCTCCAAAAAAAACCTAATAAGGATCATCAAGAGACTGTTGGAGGACAACAAAAAGGCCTGGGATTCAAAGTTGAAGTTTGCTCTGTGGGCTGACCGTGTGACAACGAAGAAGTCTCTGGGAACTTCGTCATTTCAACTAGTCTACGGAGCAGAGGCGGTTTTCCCTACTCAGCTCGCCTTACCTATGGTGAAGTTCTTTCAAGACTATGAGGGAGAACTAGATCATATGATCAGAAGAATTCATCAGATAGTGGAAGTGCAGCAAATCAGGGAACAAGTGAAAGACGCAGCCTATAGTCACCAGCAAAGGATCAAATAGGCTTTTGAAAAGAAGGTCAAGAAGAAAGAATTCAAGATCGGGAATTTGGTATTTAAGTGGGACGCACCCATGCAGGATAAAGGGAAGCACAACAAGTTCGATGCCCTCTAGATCGGCCCCTTCAAAATCTCTGATATTTTCTCCAACAACACATACGGGTTGTAGGATCTGGAGGGCGAAGAGGTTTTCAATAGCCCAGTGAATGGGCATTTTCTGAAAAAATGTTTCTTTTGAGCCTATGACGGCTCCTTCATTTGTAAATATTGTCCTTTACTTCTTTGTTTATTTTCTTTTTGCATATTTTCGGCTTAATAAGTGACTCCATAGCCCAATAGCAAGGCACTGAAGTTGTAGAAGGAGTTCTTAGAGCATCGCAGGGATGACTCTATTCCCCCTGGAGCCTAATGTAGCGATATTTCTTGAATCGGGCCTAAGAGTGTTCAGACCTACAAGTGGCGCGAAAAATGTTCGAGCGCAGCACACAGAAGAAGTCCTCTTCGGACTTAAAATCAAGCGAGCGGGCATTTCATTCTTTAGCGGAAAGAATTCAGCGACATAGCAAAACAACGGTTGATGGGAAATCGCAGGTTATCCGAGTCACGCCAAGTATGGCACAAAAATGTTTTCAAGAGGCGTCAATCACGATCAGCATAAGCGCAGTAGTCATTTCTCGAACTCGGGGTTCGTGAGTTCGAAGGGTGGACCATGTCTTTTGGTTGCGCAAGATTGCGAGTTAAGAAAAGTGCCCGAAGGGGGTCGGCCTGCGCTGACTATCGCGTCTCGGGACTTTGCGATGGAAGGATGCCAAAGTTCGATACTCCAACTTGCGAAGCCACGAGTTGCGAGAGACGTTAGTACTCTGGCCCTAGCCGATGGTTACATGTAAAGAGCGCTGACCAGGAAGGCGCCCGATTCATATCACTATCTCGGGGAGCGATAGTTTTAAAAGGAGAGTCGAGGGTCTTTGACCCGCGAACTCATGAATCGCAAAGTGAAAAGAGCTACACAGTATTGCCGAGAAAATCTCAACCGTCCATTTGAAGCAGACACCTGGCGAGTGATTAAGCTCCCCGCATTTTCGCCCATCGCAATTTCAAAGCACAAATAATAGCTCCGTCATATCCCGATACGCGAAGTAGTGAGAGCATTCAGGACCTGGGGCCCACAGCAACGTCGGGTGAAGTTAGGACCGTCAGATCCAGAGGGCACGTGGCGCCAGATTAAAGCCGTCTTGGCGTTTTTCTCATCGCGATTTCAAGAAGCAAGGATTAACTCATTCCGTTCGCGAACGCCGAAAGCGCTTTGGGGATAAGCGCGCGGTCACAGCCGATGGTCACTTGTGAAGGAAAAAGTTGTTCAGGAAGGGATGAAGACGCCATGCATGATTCACAGAAGGAATTGCCGCGACCTCCAAGTGCCATTTGATTCGACCTCGGTCTTGGTTTTCGCTTGGAGTAAATGAAGGCGAGAAAGGGTGGTTGAAGCCTCTCATCATTCATTAAATGCAAAGAATGTAGGGCCTAGCAAGCAGACTGCTCGAGAGAGTCCTATGTACTCATTTCTTTTCAGAGAAGCCATGCCGAGTTCCCAACCAGCCGGAGGAGGCCTGCGCACGCTAGCTCAGCATTTACTGGCTTAGCTACTCCTCCCCTGCAGAGGCCATGCGAAGTTAAGGAGACGTCTGATGAAGGAATTCCACCCGAAGATTGATTGAAGAGACGCTACGCCTTGGAGGGCGAGCGCGCCTCTGTTGGGAAAATCTGCCCAAGTATATGTACTCAGTTTTGGTATTTTAAAGGTATCAATGGTAGAGCACAGCTCCCTACTGTAATGTTTTAACAGCTATTCTAGCTTCCAGCTTATGCATCTGTGTTTGAGATTTCTTGTTTTATGACAGACAATCCTTCTTACTCCGTCTAATTTTCATCTTATGCTTGGAGAGTTCATGATTGACTGATTCACATGAATTCATGCAAATATGTTATGATAAAGGATTTACTGTGACATTATTGTATTCTCTGGTTTTTGCATTTGAATGTAAGCCGATCTTGTTTTTAAATGCTTTCTTCTACAGTCTGTTAGGAACCTGCTGTTTATAACAGACCTCTGCTTTTCTCTTATATAAATCTTCCACCTGTTCACCCTTTACTACAGCTCACTGTCTGAAGTTTATGCAAGACCTCACTTGCTCATGCATATCTGGCCTGGTTTCAGAGTTAGAACCACATTGTTTTGAGTTTCCTTCCATTCGATCACCCATCTATAAACAACCGTGACATAAAACTGATGGGTGTCGGGCTCTGCTCCTGCAAGGAATCTAGGAGTGACTTCCGTCGCCAACAGATTCCAATGGATTTGAGTGACTGCATATCACATATCCTGACTCCTCGATCTCCATGCTTCCAACATTATTTTCTAGTTGAAGGGCGCTCATTGCTGCTTGAAACCAACTGCAAGTATACTCCTCACAAGAATCATTAGGGCACTCTCTATACTTTCTCTAGTGATCTATCGCTCCTGGGGGTTATTTTTATGGGATCGACGAGGGTCTGAGGCATAATTCAATTCTACCATTCTATTTCTTTCGTTGTCGTGACCTAGGGAACTGTTCTGAAACTCTTTTACAAAGGGACTCAATCAATTAATATTATCTTGTGTCATCATCTTGTTGTTTAAGCTATGGTGTGTGTATGTCATCAAATGTCTCTTTCTTGAATGTCTTCAACTTATTCAAAATTTTATGATCAATGCTCATTATGAATGGTCTCTGCAAGTGCTCTGCTCAATCAACTGCTACAAATATTTCTTCCGTAAATGCTCAAACTTTCAATCAAGTGCTCAATATTTGTATGATCACTACTCTGATGTTCATCAATCTTCTTTCTTTGCTGCTATCAGTCATGGTTGTGTTTCTTTAGGATTTCAAATCTTGGAGTCTGTAATATACATTTTCACGAAGGACAATTGTTCTACGACTCAACTATGACTCTCTAACTATTAGTAAAATACAATTTGTTTTTCTACGCAGGGCTTGACTTCTTGTCATTGACTAGGTATTTATTGATCTTGTCGGCTAAGTACCAACTTACATGAAATAGGTGGAGGGGATCGCATGCCTTTGAAGAAGATGCACGTTTAACCCCCTCCTTTATATCTCAAATCAATTGACTAAATTGTACAATTGACTCAATTCTGGTAAGAAACTAATTTTAATTGGAAATCAAGTTGCTCAGTTGACCCACTAACTAGTGGTCAATCACCATCAAGTGCACTAAGGAAGCTCAGGTCGATTCCACTACAAACATTTATGGTTGAAAATGCTATTTAACTTTGAAGCTGATGATACCTCAACAATGGTGTTGTTACACTTTTCATAAACGGGTGCTGATAAAATCTTCCTTTGATATACAACGTAGGTTTTCTTTTACGGATGATTAATTTATAGTTTGGATTTCTTTATACTTTCAACACTTACAGATTAAGATAATACATCCGACCAGGAAAATTTTTGGAAATATCATCTCGACCTACTTTCGCATCCATTAGTCGGTCCATTGAAAATTTTAATGGGCATCCACATTGGATGATGAAATATAAAATCCATCTTTGGACCATAGAAACAGTGAAATATTTTGTTGGTCGTGTGACCATAGTCGACTAAGACCAACCACTTCTAGTAGGTGGGAATATTTCCAATCGGCTCACTTCTAGTAGGTGGGAATATTTAAAGTATAGTGTCAACATACTCAACAATCAATTGGTTCCCCCGATTTGAAGGATGCTACAAATTATATAATGTATTGCCAGTGGAAAGAACCTCCTCTGTAGAAGAGTACATAACATAGTAGTGTTTTGAAATGATCCATCCAAAAACTAGTAACAATAGTCTTAGCTAGAAGCTCTTGCATGGTTTTTAAAGTAAATGGGCATAAAAACCAATTATTCTCAAAATAGTTGGACACAAAAACTTATCTATTGCATGTTGAGAGGAGTGTTTTCGGTTGCATGTGTTGTTAGCGAAGAACTTGACTTGACCTTAATCAAGAACTGGACCAGATCAAGGCCTCGACTTTGACCTGAAACTCGACCAGACTTCAATTTTGAACGAGAACTAGACCAGTGCCTTGAATTTGACCAAGAACTCAACCAAAATTTGATATCAACCGTGAACTCAACCAGGGCCTCGAATTCAGCCATACGACATGTGCTCTCAGGCACTTCTTCTGGAAATCATAGGTCAGAGATAATTAATGATTGGCACATGGAATATTGCATTAAGAGATATGGAGGCCTATATATAATATGGAATATAATGAGAATATTATGAAGGCTCAAGAAGATGTACTTCAGAGTTTGAATATGATGTAGAGGCAATTTAACAAAGACTCTGGCACCAAACAAGCAGATAGTGCTAGACAAGTGAAAAAATCTAAATCCTAAAGCAGAAGGGATGATCATGGGAATGACAGGAAATTAAGGATAATGAGAAGACACCATCATTCTCCAAGCAATACACTAGAAGAAATTGTGCAATTTAGAACCAGGGAGTAGCCCAAGTATGTCTCATGTCACGAGGTAGAGAAGAAGGTTCGAGACAAACATATTACAAGGTGAACTCAAGAAAATCAAGCCACCAACTTTCAATGGTGAGCATAGAAAGGGAGGAGAGGTTGAAGAATGGTTGTTGGAAATGAAGAAATATTTATAGCTACATGATTACCCCTCAAGGGTAGAAACAAGAATTGAAACCTACCACTTGCAAGGAAAGACATCTATGTGGTGGGATCATCTTAAACAATCCAATCACTTTGATGAGAAGAAGATCTCATGGAGGCAATTCAAAGGATATTTCTAAGAGAAATATTTATCAGAGCATTACTATGAAAGAAAGATGAGAGAATTCTTTGAACTCAAATTGGGAAGCATGAAAATGGATAAATATGAAAAGAGGTTCTTTGAATTTCTGGAGTATGTGGATTTAATAAAAGATGAAAAGCTCAATATCCAAAGTTTTTTGAGTGGGTTACCCTCCTTCTACAGTGACAAGATACAATATGATAACCCCGAGACCTTGGAGGAAACCATAAGGATAGCAAAGCATCTTTATGAGTAGAGAAGAGCAAGTCAAATCTTCCAAAGTTCTTGGAATGAAAAGATGAAGGGTAAAAAGGAGAAAAGGAAAAAGGTTTTAAGCCACCTTTTTTCAAGAACAACTCACAGGTAAATCAACGAGGTCAATCAATCCAAAATGAGCCCAGGATGGAAAATTAATTTGGAAAAAGGATAAGACAACAATATTTACAATGGTGTGGATGTGAGGGAAATCACTTATATAGGAACTACCTCAAAAAGTAGAAAAAATGAGGACTATCCACAACATTCAGGAGGGTGAAACAGTTGAAGACATGGAAAGAAATGTGCCAAGGATTTATGCAGCCTTGGAAAACAAGCAAGAAGAATATTAATCCCGCATGATTGAAGTGGAAGGTAAGATTGATAACCATCCCATAGAAATTTTAATTGATTATGGAGCTATCTATAGTTACATAAAATCTAACATTGTTGAAATATTTAACTTGCAAATGAGTAAGCATAAGAAATATTGGTTAGTTCAGTTAGCAATCGGGGCTAAGAGGAAAATCAATGAGCTAGTTAAAGATTTTGTAATAGACATGAATGGACTCAACACAAAGGTAGATGTGAACATCATACCTAATTGGCATGGATTGGTTCGAAAAAACACCATGTTGTCCTGGATTGTTACAACAAGACAATCACATGTCTTGATGAAGAGGGGAAACAAGGAAAAATTCCAGGCATTCCAAGAATTTTTCGTTGTTAGAGAAATTTCATCCATACAGATGAAAAAGAGTTTCAGGAAGGGATGTCATATTTTTGTAGCTCATACGAAAGAGACAACCAAAGATAAAAAGACAAGTATTGAATATCATTTATTCTTGAGGGACATTGGAGATGTTTTTGGGGATATTCTAGGATTGCCACCAAAGAGAGACATTGATTTATCCATTGATTTGGTGCAAGGAGCTTTCCTAGTGTCCAAAATTCTTTACAGAATGGACACACTAGAATTGAAAGAGTTGCAGATGAAAACTGAGACCTATTAAAGAATGGGTATATATGCCCAAGTGTGTCACCTTGGGGAGCCCCAATGTTGTTTATAAAGAAGAAAGACGGTACCTTAAGATTGTGTATTGATTTCAGATAGCTAAATAAGGTCACCATAAAGAAAAATCATCTCTTACCGAGGATTGATGATTATTTTATCAGCGGAAAGGTGAAAGAATATTTTCTAACATTGAATTGAGATTAGATTATCATCAAGTGAGGATAAAGGAAGAAGACATTAATAAGAAAAATTTCAAGACAAGATATGGGAAATATGAATTCACAGTAGTGCCATTTGGGCTATCAAATGTCCTAATTGTTTTCATGTGCCTAATGAATGGAGTCTTCATGGAATACCTAGACAATTTTGTGATTGTGTTACGAGATGATATACTCATCTACTCAAAGTGTAACATCCCCTCTATTATGACATCAAATAAGTAAAGGTGTTTGTGAAGGTGTTTGTGAAGGATGTGTGCTTGGCAAACATCATAGAGAAATGTTTGAAAAAGGTAAAGCTTGACGTGCTAAATAAACCTTGCAATTAATTCATAGTGATATTTGTGGTCCTATTAAAACTCCTTCTCTATCTCATGCAGTTTATTTTCTTACTTTTATTGATGACTTTAGCTAAAACTGAAACCTTTGCTACTTTTCAAGCATTTAAATAATTTTCTAAAAAAGAATCTGGTAAAACTATTAAAACCTTGAGATCAGATAATGGGGGAGGATTCATTTAGAAATAATTTGAAGCATATTTTTCTAAGCATGGAATTCAACATCAAAATACTATTCCTTATAAGCCTCAACAAAATGGGGTTGTTGAAAGAAAAAATATAACTTTGGTTGAGATTTCTAGATGCATGCTATATTCTAAAGGCTTACATAAAAAAAATTGGGTTGAAGCCATTTGTTGTGCTAACTTTATTTTAAACAAAGTTCCTACAAAATAAGTCATGCATGTTACCCCTGAGGAAAAATGGAATGGAAGAAAACCCGATATAAGTAACTTTAAGATATTTGGAAGTGAATGTTGGGCTCATATTCCTGATGAAAAATGGAAAAAGTTAGAAGCCAAGACTCATAAATGTATTTTCATTTCATTAGTTATGTTGAGGATTCCAAAGCTTACAGGTTGTTTGACCCTTCTACCCAAAATGTCATTATTTGACGAGATGTTCACTTCAATTAAGTCTCTCCACCACCTAAGTCTGTTGAATGTCATGTTACCTTGAATGTGCCATTGTCTCCTGATACACCTATATTTGTCAGCTCTTCTTCCATCTATGTGCCTACTATTGATCTGAGTTCACCTTCTTCTTCAAGTATTCCACCTGAATATCTCGAAGTACCTGAAGTAACTTTTGTTGCTTCTCCTCTTCCTATTTGGGCCCTGTTATCGCACGGTTTGTAGGAAAGGTTGGAAAGATTGAGTCAGGGCTTGAACCAGCGTAACAGGAGCTTCCCCACCCACTGTCACCTCGATGGGGAGCTCTTTCTATTTAGGAGGGCAAGTCCAAGGGAGACGTCCCTAAGGCAATCTGGATAAAGGAAGGCTAAAGGATAAAGGCCAAGTCAAGGAAAACCCCTTCCACAGATTGCTGCCCAAGAGAAGATAGCCAAGAAGATACAGCCACTGCTGATGCACCTGTTTGCGAGACAAAACAAGGACAACTAGAATATATGCTTGCAATGGGTTAGTATTTCACAAAATCAGTGACTATCTTTGAACGCATATATGAGCAATGAATAGATATAATTATTGACGAAGTCAATGATTATCAAAGGCAAAGACTAAATTACTTCTTCAACAATTATATAAGGAGCATTCAATGTGTGCAATTAAACCATGTATCATATCAATAATGCATTAAATATGTCAAATCAGCTCACATATATATTACTGCTGCGTCACCTATATGTTTTTTGCAGTAGGGGTGACGTCAAGCTTTATCAATGAGTCAATTTAGATGACAAAGAGAAAAACGTTTTACAAACTTAGCTTAGAAATGCATTCAATAACTCAATGTCAACCAATAGGGCTGCCAAATGTCACAACGTTGTAGGTATAAGCAAAGAATAAAGAGTATGACGTCAGCCCTATATTACTTCTGCTACACTTGTGACGTCAAGCTTTGTCAAAGAGCCAAAATGAAAGGAAAAGAGCACAACTTTAAGCCAAACAACTCACAAGTGTAATCACTAGCTCAAAACCAATCAAAGGAGAGACAAAGTCAATACATTCAAGGTCCAAACAAGAGTTATAACAATGTATGACGTCACAGCTATATAATTTTTGTTGTTTTTGCAGGTTAGCTAGCCAATGGTGGACGTTTTGACAAAATCAACCAGCAAAGATGCAATCTAACTCCACGGCTATGAAGAGGGAATGAGGTCGCACCTTTCTATCCAAGCAAATGTCAAATTAGGCCTCACGCTATCCACTTTAAGTTAGTTCAAAAATCAGCTAGGGTTAGTAGGTAGGTTAGTAAGATTGCAGATTTTTAAAGGTAGTTTGAAGAGTTTTAAGACACAACAAGCTCAAACATTCAAATTTAGACTAGTGCCTTGGGTTAATGGAGTCAAAAGGAGTATGGCTAAGGGTTTAGAAGGAGTTCAAACCTAAGGACAAGAGGCCTAGGGTTTAATGGTGTTGCTAAAGCAAGGCCACTAACCCTAACCCTAAAGAGAAAAGGCTTACCTAGGTGTAGCTAAGGCTAGGCCTAGTCCTTCAATCCTCTCCCTAGGACTTTCTTGGCAAAACGGCTAGCTTATAAGGATAAATCTAGGGCTGAAAAGTGTTGCTCAATACAAGGCTTCTCATAAACCCTAGAAGTAAACCCTAGGTGTAACTTAATTAGGCCTAGGATCA
>ML793872.1:24773-55632 GCA_009831015.1 Picea engelmannii | reverse complement strand
CCTTTTCTGATGCAAGCCCAGGCCGGTAGTGATGGAGGCTGGTACTGCTGGCAGGACAAGTCTGGCTGAGAAGAAGAAGATGGGTCCTCCAGGACCCTGCTCAGGTCGCTCCTGCTCTCGGTACTCCATGTCTAGGACCATGTGGGCCTTGAGACATGATCTCCTAGTTATCCCTAGATATTCGGGGATAACAGGCCCGAAAAACTCTTGAATCCACAGGTAGTGAGATTGATCATCCTTCTGATACTCGTAGAACTAGATCTAACTTTGCTCTTATGACCAAATTATTAGCCACATATGATCCTACTACTTATGCTCAAGCTAAGGGTCAACCTCATTGGGAACAAGCTATGACTGCTAAGTATGAATCTCTAATAAAGAACAAGACATGGACTCTTTTTCCCCTTCCTCCGGGAAAGAACTTAATTGGTTGTAAATGGGTATGTAAAAAAAAGTTTACTGTAGAAGGTTAGATTGAAAATTATAAAGAAAGTTTAGTTGCAAAAGGTTTTAATCAACATGAATGTATTGATTATAATTCAACTTTTTCTCCTGTTGCTAAAATGAATAAAATAAGAACCATTTTAACTCTTTCTACATCTTATAAATGGGAAATACACCAAATGGATGTTAAAAGTTCTTTTTTGAATGGTGATCTTAATGAAGACATTTATATGCAACAATCCCCTGGCTTTGTTACTGCTAAAAATTCTAAATTAGTATGCAAATTACATAAGTCTTTGTATAGTCTCAAGCAGGCACCAAGGGCTTGGTATGATAAAATTGATTCACATTTCTTGAAGAATGGTTTCAAGCGGTGTATATCTAATCCAAATCTGTATGTCAAGGACTTTGGTGATAATTTCTTCATTATTTCCTTATATGTGGAGGATCTTATTATCACTGGAAACCAACTTGTATTAATTCAAAATATGAAAAATGTCCTTCAAAAGCAGTTTGAGATGACAGATATCGACATCTTGCACTATTTCTTGGGTTTGGCATATGGTCGATGGTATTTTTCTCTCTCAGCCGAAGTATGCAACATATTTATTGACTCGTGTCCATATGAGTGATTGTAAGCCCTCTCCCACACCATTTCAGTCTGGTGTTAAGTTAACTATGGAATGTACTACTCCTCTTGTTGATGCTACACTGTACCGTCAACTTGTGGGAATTTTGATATATTTGACACAAAGCAGGCCTGATATCTCTTTTTATGTTAGTCTGGTTTCTATTTTCATGGAGTAGCCTCATGAAAGTCATTGGCAGGAAACCAAGAGAATTATTCAATACTTAAAAGGGACAATCAATTATGGTGTATTTTATCCGAGCAGTGCTACAGTTTCATTTATTGGTTATACAGATTATGATTGGGCAAGTGACAGTTCAGATAGACGGTCTACTGTAGGTTATCTATTTCAACTTGGTTCAGGTCCAATTTCTTGATCCAGTAAGAAGGTAAACACTCTTGCATTATCTTCTTGTGAAGCATAGTACAAAGCAACCAAAGAAGCGACTAAAGAAACAATATGGTTACGCCATCTTCTTACATAGATTGGATTGATTCAGAAATCCTCCACAGAGTTGAGATGTGACAATCAAGGTGCCATACAACTTGCTTATAATCTGATATATCACTCCAAGACAAAAAATCTTGATCTCGATGCACATTATATTTTAGATCTAGTTGAAAATGGTACTATCTCTCTGGTATATTATCCTACTGAGCAGCAAGAAACCGATATCTTCAACAAATCCATGATAGAGGAAAAATTTGTACATCTTCTCTCTTTGTTGGGGATGAGGGAAGTCGTCATCAAGGGGGATCATTAGTAATGACTCCTTCCTCCATTAGTGTGGACTTTTCTCCCATCCATTATTAAGGGGGAGTGTTGGAATATGTTATATTCCTTGGAAGGTAATAATGTCTTTGTATTATGTCGGAAGTTTTCCACAATCTTATGTAAAATAGTATAAAACAAATATCCCATATTTATTATGGAACAATTTATTCTTGGTAGGAATATTACATAAAGAGATGATAAAAAGGAGAATTATATTATCCCACATGCAATATGTGAGAGTAATTCTTCCATATCCCTTGGTGTATAATAATTCCAAGAGTGTCTCTTAAGACACAATAACATGTGATCATCATCTTGTACTCTCAAGTATTCTTCTATATTTGTATGGGGTAATTGTGGAGTTTCTCTCTTGTAAGATTGAAGGATATTTCTAGCGATAATAGAAGACAACCTTATTGTGGGCGTAGCCCATTGGGTGAACCACATATATCTGGTGTATTCTTTTTCCTTTTTTCTTTTTGTTCTTATTATGTTTGATATGTTGTTGGATTCATAGATAGGAGGTTAGGTTAGTTACATTTCTATACCTGTGATTCTTCACACCCTCTAACCATTAATCCACTAACTCACAATCCATGTAACCATCGATCAACCAACCAACTAATACACCTTAATCACTAACCCATTAATTCCCTAACTACTATAATCGACTATGCTAGTTGATTATAGTCGAACATGGTAAACTATGGTGGAATATAGTTATCCATGATTGACACTACTAATCCACTAACCCATTAATATGCTACAAATTCATTAATATATTTTTGAAAAGTTTTGAAGACTTCAATTTACACTTATGACATTGTCAATCATTATTAAAATCTATCCAATTCTACTTCAACTTTTAAAGGCACATGGAGTAACATGACTTCTTTTTTATTTTATTTTTACTTTTAAATTATGCATTTAAGTAGTACATTATTACCAATTTTAAATGTTTTATAATTACTTTATATTTAATTTTATACTATAGATAGATAGTTAATACATTAAAACATTTCTAAATAACAGTTAGTTGCCATTATGACATCCAAATACATGAAACTATCATAAATTTTTACCACTAGTGGGAATTATGGCATCAAGGAAGTGAAGTTGTCGTAACTTTATTTTATATCCATCGATGCCAATTGTTTGGCAAATGAATGGAAGAGCAAAATGTCTTGTCGCAATCTAGTCTCTTAAAATAAACGGAAATTTACCTACAGAACCATGTGATGTGTACCATGGGTGGTGGGTGGTGTGGTAAGAGATGCATAAAATTTTCATTTGTCCCTAGCAGTGGTCAAATTTGAACCTGTCCTAGCCCTTCCAAAGGCTTCCATCTCGTCAGAGAAGGGTGTGTAGAAATCTACCCTAAATTTTTTTTTTTAATTGGGAAGTGAAAAATTGATTAAAATCTTTCAAAAGAACGACACTTATTTAGATAGCTCGTCAAAATTATTTATAAAATATACCAGGAAATCTGATCCAGATTTGACGATTAAAATCGAGATTATATATATATATTATTAATTAATATATATAATATTTTTCTTTTTTTGACTGGCTAAATCAACAACTAGTTGGGCACATACTTGTGTGACACGTGGTCATGTTATTCAACTACTACTACTATAACTTCCAGGTGTGCCCACGATGCATGACATGTGGTCGTGTTATCCAACTGCGACTACTATAACCTCCAGGTGTGCCCATGATGCCCCATACATGACTTCACATAACAGAGTGCCTTAATAGTACACTCTATCACCGAGTGCCCTACACATGGCCAAGCCAGACACCAAATTGGTGTTGACTGGTAAAGTTCTACGGAGGTATACATACCCTACCCCCTCTGGATTTGAACTTGTGACCTCTTAGGAGAAAACACTTTTTATTAACCATTAGGCCCACTCAGGCTGTATAATAACTAAACTGCCATTAGTTCTTCATGATCTACCTCCTAAAATTTCCAAATACATTCATTTATTCATTGGAGAAAACGATGTTACATTGGAGAACAAGATGTTACAACAGAAAGACACATGGAAGTTTTTGAACATTTCACACCTGTTGACTTTAATATTTAATTAGGCCCACTCAAGTTGTATAATAACTAAACTGCCATTAGTTCTTCATGATCTACCTCCTAAAATTTTCAAATACATTCATTTATTCATTGGAGAAAACAATGTTACATTGAAGAAGAATATGTTACAACAGAAAGACACATGAAAGTTTTTGAACATTTCACCCCTGCTGACTTTAATATTTAATTATTAAAGTCAGTCCAAGAATAATTTAGTTTATTATATTATTAGCTAAATAAAATAATACTTAATATATTTATATTAAGTTATATATTATATAATAAGTTGGTTATATATAATATAACTAACTAATATTATATATAACTAATTATTTCTTAATATAATAATAAGTTCCTCAAAACTTTATAAATAATGTAATTTATAACCTAATATATATTAAGATTAAGATTATATGTTCCTTATATAATTTGAAATTTTTGAGAAAGGTGAATTTATATTATATTATTAGTTAATAATAACATATATTAATTATATAGTCCCCCGGGTGTAGGATAGTCGGTGACGGAGTGTGTTGTTAAGGCACTCTGTGATGTTAAAGTCACCGGTTTGAAACCCGCGAGGACAAAAAATCCAGCCATGTTAAGGGTTGGTGTGGCTCAGGCCGGGTGTGATCCCCGAGTGATTTTGATGACTTAGATACCCCTGAGTCGCGGTTTCTCTACCACAGGATAGTCCCGCAGGTCACGGACAAACTAGCAAACAAAAAAAAACATATATTAATTATATATAAAAAGTATTATATAATATAATATTTTGTATAATTAATAATAATAATAATATATTATATATTATAATCAATAATAAGAATATATATATATATATATATATATATATATATATATATATTGAAATATTATAAGTTAATAATATAGTTAACATATATATATATATATATATATATTATTACAATGTTATGATTATTAATATATACTAATAATATATCATTTTGCATTGTTGATAAACGGTTCACCCACAAGTATTTTTAAGGGATTTAGGGGACTAAGACAAGGATATCATTTGTCTCCCTTACTCTTTCTGTTGGTTATTGAAGGACTTAGTAGATTACTTGGTCACTATAAGGAGGAAGGACTATTTGTTCGAAGAATTTAAATATTACGCATCTACTCTTTGTAGATGATGTCATAATTTTTGGGAGAGGCAGATTGAAGGATTGAGAAATCTTAAAATATATTTTGAAAGTGTTGTGTGATGCCTCTAGGATGGAGATTAGTGAGCCGAAATTTGTTTAGATACTGAACAATGTAGACACTACTTTACTTACACAGATTGTTCTTCTTTTTCCCTTCCACATTGAATCCCTGGATTTAGGTTTTAAATATTTGGAATTTTTTTTAAATCCTAATTGTTATAAGAAGGAGGATTGGAGCTGGCTTGTCCAAAAAATTGATAAAAGAATGGGTATTTGGACATACATATGGATTTATTTGGGAGGAAGAGTAACCCTTCTTAAATCTGTTATACAACACATCTCGATGTATTGGTTGTCCTTGGAAAAAATTCCTACTTTGATCTTAAAATCCATTAGAAGTGAAATCTTTCATTTTCTTTGGGTTGACTATTTTGAAGGCAAAAAATTTCATCTTTATAGTTGGGAAAGTCTTTCTATTCCTAAGAAATTAGGAGGTTGGCATATCAAGCATTTAGATTGGTTTGGAAAATATCTTTGTATGAAAAGTCTGTGGAGAGGTCTCTTTGGTATAGGACTATGATCTAATTTGTTGAAGGACAATTATTTACATAATTCTTTTGTGGTTGAATGGTTCAGATTGCCTCATCACTCTTCTGTAAATGCTTCTAAATTTTGGAGAGGGGTGTTTTGATCCATCCATTGGATGGTATCTTGGTTAACATGTAAAGTTGGCAATGGCCTTCAAGTTGTACTAGGAGTTGACACTTTCATAGGAGGAGAGCACTTCTACAAACTTTCAGAACCTTTATGTGATTACTTAAACAACATGGGATTTAATTACTTGGGACATATTAGGAATTTGGATTCCTCTGTCCCTTTACAAAATTATTGGCTCTCTGTGGATGATATTGGCTTGGTTGGTACTTGGGCAATTAAGTGGAATCATTTTATAGATGGTTTAAATTCTACTGGCATTAAACTCTCAGAAGAACCAGATTCTCTTGTATGGGGATATAATGAATAAGAAGGGAAGGTAACTGCAAAATTGGCCTATGAGGCCATCTCATCAGCAAATTATATGATCATAGCTAAATGGTTGTTCCTCAAGCTTTAGAAATGGAATCTTCTAGATAAATTAAAATGTTTTATGTGGATTTGTTTGCCTCTGCGGGTCTTGGTTCATTCAGCCTATTTAAACACCAAGTTATTAATTCCTTAGCACACTAATCCCATAAATATAAATTAAACATAAACCACTAACCCACTAACTCCAACCCACTATCATGAACCCCTTAATACCTAACCCATTACCCCTTGAATCAATAACCCAAAATAACCCCAACCACTAATCTATGAACCCCCTCACCATTGACCCACTAACCAACACTCCCTCTAACCCTTCATCCACTAACTTACAATCCCCCTAACCATTGATCAACCAACCAACTAATACGCCTTAATCACCAACTCGTTAATTCCCTAACTACTATGGTTGACTATGTCAGTTGATTATAGTTGAACATTGTAAACTATGGTAGAATATAGTTATACATTATTGCCCCTACTAATCCACTAACCCATAAATATGCCGCAAATTCATTAATTTATTTAAAAAAAAAATTGATGACTTCAATATACACTTGTGACATTGTCAATAGTTATTAACACTTAAATATATCCAATTTTACTTCAACTTTTAAAGACATGGAATAACCTCACTTCTTTTTTTATTTCTTTTTTACATTTAGATTATGCATTTAAGTAGTATATTATTACCAATTTTAAATGTTTTATAATTACTTTATATTTTAATTTTATACTATATATATAGATAATTAATACATTAAAACATTTATAAATGACAATGAAGCTATCATAACTTTTTACCACTAGTGGGCATTATGGCATCAAGGAAGTGAAGTTGTCGTAACTTTATTACTACGAAGGTGTACACCTGTTGAAAAGAGCCAGAATTAATGAGATTTTAATTACAAAGGTGATTTCTATGGACACGATTTCATTTGATGAGAATATTCTTAGTCGTGACAATAAATTAAAGGTTGAGATTTTAACCTTTAACTTCCTTACATGACAAAACATGTTCGTTTGTCATTAAAAACTGTGATTAAAGTGATTATCTTAATAATGCAGATTTTGAAGTTTTTTTGCCAAATTTATATTTTTCATTGAGTTTTTTTTTAGTTTAATCTTTTTACTGAGATTTTATTTGAAGGTGAGGAAACTGCTTGCTTCCCCTTTTGAGTAGGTGAAGCGTCGTCTCATTACCAGGTGCATGTCGCACATTTTCGCTCCATAGTCGTCTCATTTGCGCTCCACTCTTTCGATTTACAGATCCTGAAGTTTTTTTGCCAAATTTATATTTTTCATTGAGTTTTTTTTAAGTTTAATCTTTTTACTGAGATTTTATTTGAAGGTGAAGAAACTGCTTGCTTCCCCTTTTGAGTAGGTGAAGCATCGTCTCATTACCAGGTGCATGTTGCACATTTCCACTCCATCGTCGTCTCATTACCAAGTGCATGTCGCACATTTGCGCTCCACTCTTTCGATTTACAGATCCTTTGTGCGATTATTGTACCACATGCACTTTGTCCATGATCACCATTTTGTTTCGGCGGTTGAGTTTCTGAGGCTCCTCCATGGTGGCTTCTAGGCTTGGATACTTCATTGGATTAAAGGTTGTTCAAAAAGGGTATGCAATAGCCGCCACTGAAGGTGTTCCCGCCTGTAATTTTAATCATTCATAAAAATTACAAGAAAGTTAGTTTTTTTCCACGGGAAAGTTTCTCGTTTATATTCATCAGTATATAAACATTTTACATAGCAGCCATTACATAATTCGTCCCGGAGACCCAGCAGGGTTTGACCTCAAGACCTCCTCCCAACACTTGGAGAAAGGTATTGTCTTACCAATCGCGTTGTCTCACAGGACTTACAAGAAAGTTAGTTGATAATAATAGAATGGAGTAATTGATTATATCATTAAAATTGACCTGGGAGCGCTACTAGATCCATTGGATTACTAAAAACCTTTTCATTGAAGAGAGGGCCATTAATGCAGTTGCATTTGAAGTAGGACTTGGTAGATTGTTCACATTCATGGTTAGATTAGCAAAGGTTAAACTATTTAGCGGTACTAGAAACTCCGGTCCTCTGACCTATTTGTGGCATAAAAACCATAGTTGAAATAGCCTTGAATTAATAGAAGTCAAGTAGATTTTATGTCTTGTGACTGCTATGGCTGGATTGTTTCGTGTGAATGTGGAATTGGTACATTGTATCTATTAAATATAGATAGTATGATTTAAATGTGCCTTGAGATTGTAAATCTTAAAAATTTATAGTTTGTATTTGACCTTCAACAAGAAATAAGGCATTGAAAAAAAAATTGAACTGTAATATATCATACCATTACTTTTAAAAGGAAGATGAAATTTTGGGTTGGAAGTTAGGATTAGAATTTCTTCTTTATTGAAATAAATACAATTTATATCCAATAACCAAAAAGGTAGAAATACAATTTATATCCAACTGCCAAAAAGATTATATATATATATAAGTTGGTTATCAATCATTCTGGTTGGAATTTGATAACAAAATTTATTGGAATTTGATACAGACAAAAATCGATCTGAAACAATGCAATGTTATTACCTCACTGCACGGGATCCTACCTTACCTGAAAGAGAGGGATGGTGGGCCCACATCACTAGCCGAGAGGAAAGAAAAGGAACCTAGAAACACCTTTACTGATAGAAGTGCCCAAGCGATTAAAAAGAAGGACTTACCAACAAAAGAGATTAGATATTGCCATTGAATCAAATTCAGTAAAGCATGTAGTTCAACCCATCTTCGTAAGCTAAGATAAAGATCAGTTACACATGTCTATTAGGTCAGACCCTAACTCAAACTCGTTGATCGTCGTCATTATATTAACCTAAGGAGGTAATAAGGACCATTTTTGCCTACCCTTCTTCCTTCCTTCAAAATTTTAAAGTAAGGAGACCCCATTGCACCTATCTACACCTTTTTCCAACAGAAAATTTCTCAATATATTAGAATATATAATGTTTTCAAGTACATGTACATAGACAAAGTAACCAACCAAAAAACTCCAAACCACACTAAAAGGTGATCCTCAAAAAAGAGGGATACATTCATCTCTACAAGAGATAAAGGACCATGTCCAAAGTAAAGAGCTTCCACATCATACAGGATAGCATCCTATGAGTACGACACAAAAATTTACCACAATAATTTACTAAGGAAATACACAGCCTTCAAAAAGCAAAAAAATTGTCTCCAAAAATAAGAAGAGCAGGGCATTAATAGAGATGTAAATAGTGTGAGGGGGCCTCATGTCCTTCAATCCATTTGTTGTATTTGACCTTCCCTTCAGGAGCCTGGAGCACTTTTTTGGAGAGAGCATCTGCCTCCACATTTTGATCTCTGAATAAATGTTCAAACCTGATGGTACCGAAAGATTTGATTAAATCCTTGATTATGTCCTTCTAGCCCATTAGAGATGTAACATTTAAATTTCCCCTACAATTCAGCCACTCAATTACATTGTTTAAATCTCCAAAGACTTGTAGCTAATCTAGACCCAGTCGGATTGCCAAAGTTAAGGTCACCCAAACACCTAAAAGTTCAGCCCTGGAATTTGTACCAAGGCCACAATTAAAAATCCACTTGAACCTAATGTCCTTAGTAATTTTTATAACACCTCCCACCCCACTCAAATTCCCATTTTCTTGAGCTGCACCATCAAACCATCCCACATTAGGCAGAGTAAAGACATGATTCTTTAAGATCCTAAGACCCTTCCCTTTCTGAGACCCCCCACCATCAAAGGTTTCTAACATTCCCAGAGTTTTAAGAACCACTGTCTGAATGGGAGGATTATAATTTTCAAAGATTTTTTTGTTTCGTTCCAGCCAAATAAACGAGCAGGCCAAGGAGGGCAAGGTACTGAAAGTCCACTCTTTTTTAGTCCAACTAGCATAACAATCTGATAATGTGTCACCTTCCCAAGATGAGCTTATATGAAGAGAAGAGTATAACTTCTGCCAAACTTGTAGAATAAAAGAGCACTTGACAAACAGGTGCAAGACAGACTCAGATTCCTTGGAGAACAATGGGCAAAGGCTTGGTCCTTCCCAGCCTTTTTTGATAAGGTTATCCCAAGTTAGAATTTTTTCCTCCACTGCAAGCCATGTGAAAATTCTAATCTTTAAAGCAATATCCCAAGACCATAAATGCCTCCTCCAAGCAACATACTGATGCTGCCAAATTTTTTTATGTAAAGCATTATAAACATTTTTAACAAATAGTAATCCTAATTTGTCTCCACCAGTCCAGATTAGATTGTCTTCTCTTTGTTGGAGTTGAACCCCCGATCCAATTAAAACCTTGCAAAAGGAGCTCCATTCAATAGCTAGAACACCTGAAAGGCCCAAATCTGAACTACTTTTCCAATGAGCAATAAAGCACCCCTTTGAATTCTAAGCCCTGGCTTGATAGAGATACCTAATATTCTTATTTTTTAGAACCAATAAGAGATCCTGTGAGAGCAATGAAGAGTTTCTGATACCCAGAATCTTGTCTTGGCCAATTAAAACTGAGTGCCCATTTCCAGGATTCCAACTTAACCAATGTGTGATAAGAGGAAGAGACTTTAGTAGATTTTTCTAGGTCTGCGAGGCTAGTGGTTGGACTGTCGAGGCCGATCTAAGCCAGGTTGAGATAGAAATATAGGGTAATTATTTATCCTTTATCAACCTGTGCCAAATCCCTTGCTTTGTCAAAACACGCCACAAAGAGTTTTCAACCAGCGCTCAGTTAAAATGGAAAATATTTCTTATTTTCTAAGCCCCCAACCACCGAAAGATTTCAATTTTTCAATCACCTCCCAGCTGCAAAGATGGAAATGGTGAGCCGAGCTACCTCCCGACCATAGGAAATCATAGATCAATCGACGAATTTTATTTAGCACAAAATTAGGGACCGCCGCAAGAACCATCCAGTATACGGATTGTGATTCCAACACCGCTTTTACAAGAATGCAACGGCCCCCAAGGGATAACCATCTATTACACCAATGTCCAATCCTGTATTCGAGTTTTGATAGAATCCATCTCCATTCATCAAACTTTAGTTTTTTTGCTTTTAAAAAGTATCCCAAATATCTAAATCCCTCAGCCAGATCGAAAAAATTAAAGGTAATGGCTTCTTTAAACTTATCTGGTAACTCCCCTTGAATACTCGAATGATGAAAGTAGATTTGCACAAATTTACTTTCAATCCCGAGGCACCACAGAATAAATTCATAAGAGTATTTAACTCCAACCACTCCTCTAGAGAGGCCTTTGTCATGATGAGGATGTCATCCACAAAAAACAGATGGAGAACTTTAACAATCTTGGAAACCTTCACCCCGGACAAACCTCCCTCATTCTCGTCTTTTTTCAGCAACAGGCTAAAACTTTCCATAACAAAAATGAACAGTAAAGGCGACAACGACCAACCTTGCCTTAGACCACAATCACTCCAAAAGAAAGAAGAGGCCTCTCTGTTTATAAGAATAGCAAAAGAAGAACTGACAACACAACTCATGATCCAATTTATAGTGGAAAAATTGAACCCCGTTTGTATTAGAATCAATCTTAGGAAATCCCAGTTTACACAATCATAAGCTTTCTTTGAGTCCAGCTTTAATATTAGAGCCTTAAGCTTTTTCATTTCTATACTGTGTAGACATTCTTGTGTCGTCCCTATAGCGTCCAAAATCTACCTGCCTTTTAAGAAACCAAGTTGTTCACTCGACAGTGACCTCGAGAGAATAGGCTTTAATCTGTTCGCTATCACCTTCGCTATCAGTTTGTAACATAAATTGCATAACGCGATGCGTCTGTAGTCTCCAAAGGTCGTAGGCTTATTTTCCTTTAGAATCAGGGCCAGAAAAGTAGAGTTTAAGGAGCTTTGGAACTTTCCTCTGATTCTAGAATCCTCCATAAGCTCCAACAGATCATCACCAAGCAATTCGAAGAATTGGGTAAAAAATTCAACCGTCCAGCCATGAGGGCTTGGACTTTTATCTTTGGAAAAGTGTTTTAGGACCTCCCTAATCTCCGACTTTGTGCATGTATGATCAAAGAGAGAATTATCCTCCTCATTTACAAAATGAGGAAAGAGATTGGCAGTATAAGCTTGATCCGCAGGGGAAGGGGGATCATCGAGTTCAAACAATCCTTCGAAATGTCTAATATCTTCTCTTTTAAGAGTCTCTTGCCCCCCTATGAGATTGACCATCCTCATCCAGAATATCCCAAATATGTTTTTTATTCCTTCTAGCACTAACAAAATTATGAAAAAAACTTGTATTATGATCACCCCTTTTCAGCCAGGTTGCTTTGCTCCTCTGTCTCCAAAGTTCTTCATCAAGGAGAAGTAAAGAATTACGTTATGCCTCCAAATTTTTAATGTGGCATTCGGGTGTCAAGTCCCTCCCAACCCTCGGAATCGATAAGAGTGTTGCACTCAACTCCTCCTCCATCATTTATAATCTGAAGAGTTTATCACTTCTCTGGAGTAGAGCCCAAGATTTGGTCATGTTTTTTAGCACTTTCAACTTCCACACAAATCTAAGTTGAATGTCAGATTCCACCATAAAACCTTGATCCATCCAAACCTCTTTAACAATTTCAATAAACTCTGCCTCCATCAACCAGAATGAATTTAGTTTAAAAGAGTAGGCTGAGGGAAACTACCGAAATTCAAATTAAGCAACCACCGGAGCATAATCCGAGATATATGGGTACTCCACCCAGGATCTGAATCGGACCACTTGACATAAAAGATTCTCCGATACCAAAATACGATCCAACCTTTTTGCAATACAGTCAACCCCTGCTCTGTCATTTCTCCATGTCGTGACCAAGACATCCGGAAGCAAATCCACTAAGTGATTTTCCTAGAACAAGTATTTAAAGAAGCCTGCCAATTTGTCCAAATGTGTCGAAGCTCCCCAGATCTCATCCACTCTAGTGGTGAGATTAAAATCCCCTGTGACCATATCCGTAGCTACAAGACTTGAAGGATCCACAAAACCGGTATTGTCAACGGCTTGAGCAAAAGAGTCAACACCTGGCGAATCACAACAGTACTCCTTCCTGAGTCGGGATTTTTTTTATTCCTCCTCCTCCGAAAAAACCCGATAGTCGCTTCTCAGGTGGCCAGTTTTACGGCAAAAAGTACACTGAAATGGTAAACCCATGTAATCCAACTTTTGGCAGATAGTGTGACCACGCCACTGTATGTCAATAGTCTCCAAAAGACCCGAATGAATATCCATTGCAACAAGGATCTTCCCCATCCTTCTTTTAGGAGCACTCAACGCATGTTCATCAACTTTAATGAACCGACCTAGTGCATTACCAATTGCGATCAAGGCCTTCTCGTGCCAAAGATTTAAAGGTAAGCCAGGGAGCAGGACCCATAGGTGCCTGTATTGAAAATAGTCATTTACAGGGTCGAAACTAAACATGTTGCCGTCCTAATGCACACTTGCAGACGTGAGCTAAGTCCTGCTCACTTAGTGTGCCCTCGGAGACACAATGTCTAAGCCCCTGCCCACACTGTCACCTTGGCAGGCACTTCTTCCGTCTAGGCTTACTCCTAGGGAAGCCAAGGGGGGTAGTCCCTATCCAACTTGAAAGTTCCACCACTTGGAGTGGGGAGGGTGGCATAAGATAAATCCATCTGTATATTACCACCTAAATCTGCAGCTGATTTTCTGTTAATTAACATCCCCCATACATCAGGAACATCAATCACCACTATATCCATTTCAATCATTATGTCTGGAAATGCCTTCAAGTAAACTTGCAAGCCCTTAATCAATCCAAATACTTCTATGGTCTGACCTGATTGTAACCTGAAAACCCCTCCCCAAGATGGAAACTTTACTTCAAAGGGTAACAGGATCAGGAATGATTTCCATGCTTGATGGTCGAAACTAAACCTCCAGGGCTTGAGCATCAAGTTCTCCTCATAAAAAATCCAGAGTTCTTCCAGAATTTTTGAAGAATCCTCCGACAAAGTAAACTTAAAGCCAAACCAACCTCTCTCGAGATAAAATACCTCCAGCTCATATCTCAGCAACAGAACCCAGAACCTTCGAACCCACTCTGTAATAGGCGTAGAACACCGGGAACGGTAAGACAAACGACCCACCAAAGCGGTAACCGCCAGACTAACCGCCTCCTCTAAACCGAAGTCATCCCCCAAAACCATATTGCGTCTAGAGCGGTTGGGGATCCAAGTTTTCGCACCAGTCTTCCTCCGAGGTGCAGACTTCGCTACAGAGGAGGGTTTATCACACCGAGACTGGTAACATCCACTGACGACCTTCCTCCCACTAACCAAAAAGAATCGTTCCGTGCGATCATGATAAAGAAATTTCCATGGGGAAATCCATTCAGGTCATGCAGAAATTTCCATCGAGAAATCATCTCAGGATACTATTTGTTTTATGACCAATCAATACGTAATGTCTGGTAGGTTCGTAAATGCAATGACGAGGAAATTGCCACGAACTGGGTAATTGCCATTAAAACACAATTTAATAGTAAGAGTAAAGGGTAATAATTTTCGCTCAATGTATATAGCGACTGGGCTTGTTCAACGAAATAAAGATATTCAGAAATCAAACAGATATAAGTGATAAGTGATGTTTGTTTTCAATCGATTGTTCAAGTATCGAGATATTAGGACATAAAAGAGAGTAACAAAGGCGCAGCTGATAGATTCTTTGAAATTGTGAGATCTTCCAGGACGACGAAAATTTTGAGGTAGAACGCGTATTCTCAATCTCTACAACATATCTTTAATCTTATTTTTATTTTTATTTTCAGTATTCTAAACGGTTTTTTTTTTGGTTTTTTTTAAGTTTTTAATTTTTTGATTTGATTCTGCCTAAAATCTAGTGATGAATAATTAGATCTACAAATTTGAGTAGTTAAATTTGTATAATCCCGTACCCCAAAGATTTTTCAGCCATTAGTCATTTATTATATATATTGTGTATCCCATGGCATCCCCTCTACCTCCACCTCTCATGGCAATAGGGACAACTATGTCTTTGACGTCTTCATTAATCACCGGGGTCCGGATGTCAAACAAAGCTTGGCCACCGATCTCTACAATAGCCTTTGCAAACATGACTTGAGAGTATTTTTAGACCAGAGGGAATTGCAAGAGGGAGAATACATAACTCCTCAAATTGACAGCGCCGTTAGAACAGCCTCTGTACATATAGCAATTTTATCGCCTGGTTATGCGGATTCAAAATGGTGTTTAGACGAGCTCGTACTGATGTTGGAGACTATGTCGAAGTTGAAGTCCACCATTATCCCGGTCTTCTACGGTGTCGAGCCTGCAGAGCTTCGGTGGACGCAGTGAAAAAATGGAGTCTACGCTCGAGCCCTCTGCTTGGTCGAAAAGAAAAGAACATTTGATGGTCAACAACGACATGACTCCAGCGCAATTGAAAAATGGAGGAATGCTCTCTCTCAAGTTGCAAATATAAAAGGTTTTGACCTAAAGACGTATGACCTAGAGACGTATAACGGGTGAGAACACCACCCCTCCCTCCAAATCTTAGCATTTAATTTGTTGGATTGATAGATAGATGGCACTTTATGTAGACATTGCTCCGAGTTAAATGAGATTAAAACTTGGAACGGATGCAGATCGACCATGGTTATACGCAGCTTTGTTTGTTTCTAATCAGGGCTAGTTAAAAGGATCAAGCAAAATTTAGATTACGTATAAATTCTTCTTCCCCTCCGACAGTTTACTCAGTAGCTTGTAATATTTTTTTTGAGATATTTGGTTCTGCCCTTGTAGATGAAAGTGAATCTGCTTTGCTCAACCGTTGTTCATGTTTGGTTTGTTTCATTGTAGTGTGAAGACAGGCGTCTTGAAGTGCCTTGAGGCGGTCGCACCAAAGCAGCTTCTCCAAGACGTTGTGGAAGGAGTGTTGAAAAATGTCAAAAGAACAGTGCATGTGTCCGATTATCCCAAAGGCTTGGCAGAAAAATTGAAAGATTTTGAAGCCATAGTGTCGCTGCAGCAGGAAAGCGGGAAGGCTAGAGTTGTACGAATAGTGGGGCTTGGTGGGGTTGGCAAAACCACCCTAGCAAAAGAATTTTTCAACCATCATAGAATAAATTACAAGTGATGTTGTTTTTTATTTGATGTCAGAGAATCTAAATTGAATTTCATGCAAAGTAAACTTCTAAAAATGTGTACACAAGTTAAATATAAACTCCACAATTAACACAACACAGAACGCAGAACACAGAGATAAATCTTATTGATTAAAAGCGGATGCGGGGCAGTTGCGAACAGTTACAGTTATGCGGAAGTTAGGATAGTTGAATGAATCGTCGAATTAGTTAACACCGGATTAGTTAACATTCCCCCCTTAATCCGAAGGGAAATTTGTCATCCCAAGCATCATTCTAAATTTTTCAAATTTCTCTCGACCCAAATCTTTAGTAAAGATGTCCGCAATTTGCTCTGAAGTGGAACAATGATTGAGATGAATGGTTTTGGCCTCAACATGATGTCGAATCAAATGATATTTGGTGTTGATATGTTTGGTTCGATCATGGAATTTAGGATTTTTGGTCAATTGTATTACAGAAATATTGTCAACAAAGAGAGGCGTCGAAGTCATTTGTTTCCCCTGCAAGTCTTCAAGAATTTTTCGAAGCCAAATGATTTCTTTTGTGGCTTGAGTTGTTGCAACGTATTTTTCTTCAGTTGTAGAATCAACAGAAATTGATTGCTTTCGTGATCTCCAAGTGATGGTTGTTGATCCAACATTCATCAAATAACTTGAAGTAGACACCCCATGTTCTTTATCTCCGTCAAAGTCAGAATCTAAATAACCAATGAGATGGAAGTCTGAAACTTTAGAATATTTGATGCCATATGATTGAGTGCATTTTAAATATTTGAGCACTCGTTTTGTTGTTGTCCAATGACCTTCACATGGTTGATGCATAAACCTGGAAAGTATTCCTACAGCGAAAGTTATGTCAGGACGAGTAGTGGTAAGATAAATTAAACTTCCAACAAGTTGTTTGTACTTTGTTGGATCTTCAAATGCACTACCTTCATTTGAAGTAAGCTTTAGATTCTGCTCCATTCGAGTAGAAACAGAATTACAATCCTTCATCTCAAATTTGCTCAATAGTTCTCCAATATATTTCTTCTGAGAAATAAAAATGTGCTTCGGTTTTTTATCTACTTCGATCCCTAGATAATAATGTAGTAATCCCAAATCTGTCATATCAAAAAAAAAATTGCAACTCCTTTTTAATAGATGCTATATAGTCATCATTATTTCCTGTGATAAGCAAATCATCTACATAGACAACTAGATATACAATTGATCTTCCAACTTTCTTAACAAATAAAGTTGCATCATCTAGATTGAAATGCTTATAATTCAACTTGAGAAGATGCTCAGTTAACTTTTCATACCAAGCACGAGGTGCTTGTTTTAAACCATACAATGATTTTATCAATTTGCATACTTTATGCTCTTTTCCTTTAACAGAAAAACCCTCTGGCTGCAACATATAGACATTTTCTTTTAAATCTCCATTTAAGAAGGCAGTTTTTACATCCATGTGATGTATTTTCCATCCTTTTTGAGCTGCAAGAGAAAATAAAGTTCTAATAGTGCCCCATTTCGCTGTAGGAGCAAATGTTTCTATATAATCAATACCTTATTTTTGTGCATACCCCTTTGCTACAAGTCTTGCTTTGTGCTTATCAAGATAACCATCAGCGTTATATTTAGTTTTATAAACCAACTTACTACCAATTGGTTTGATGCCAATAGGAGGATCCACCAACCTCCAAGTGCCATTTTTAATAAGAGCATTATACTCTTTTTGCATTTCATCTTTCCATTTAGTACAACTAGTGGCTTCTTCAAAAGTAGTAGGTTCATTAACAACAGAAAAGTTTAACTCAAATTCACCATACCCTTTTGGAATTGTTTTGGTTCGTGTTGATCTGCGTACTGATTCCTGCAATGTTTGCTCAGTTTCAAGAGTCTTTGAAATAGGTTCTTCATGACCATCCAATTTTTCCTTAGTAGGAACATTATTATCAACCAATTGTTCTTCTACAGAAGCATTATTATCATCAAAAACATTGCTATCAACTATTTTTTCTTCATTCTTTGATGTGGTCTCATTCTCTTGTGTTGTTGAAGGAAAATCCACAGACTGGTCTAGAATATGAATCCCCCCTTCAGGATGTGGGAGATCATTATCCCATTCATAATAAAACTTCTTGGAAGAGAATATATCCAAATTATTGAGTTGCCTATCAATAGCAGAAGCACCTTTAGCAAATTCGAGAAAAACAACATCTCTTGAAATAACAAATTTCTTGTCTTCCTCATCATACAATCGATAAGCTCTTGAAGTATTAGAATACCCCAAGAAAAGACATTTGCGACTTCTTGCACCCAATTTGTCGCGTTGTTGTTTAGGAATTAAAGCATAACATGGAGAACCAAAAACTCTGAAATGTTGAACAACAGGAAGACGATTATACCACAATTCATAAGGGGACTTATTATTGATGGCAGTTTAAGGACAACGATTGCGAATATAAACGACACAAAGTACTGCTTCTCCCCAAAACATCAACCTGACATTCTGAAAAAACATTATTGACCTTACCATATTAAGAAAAGTTATGTTCATGCGCTCTGCTACACCGTTCTGTTGTGGAGTATAAGGGACGGTGGTTTGATGTTTAATACCATTATTTTGTAAGTACTTTTCAAACTCATTAGAGGTGTATTCACCACCATTATATGATCGTAGAGTGCCAATATTAAGTTGAGTTTCATTTATAATCCATAACTGAAAATTCTTAAAAGTTGCAAAAACCTGAGATTTATCTTTCAACAAATAAACCCAACACATCCTGGTGTAGTCATCAATAAAAGCCAGCATATATTTATTACCATTTGCAGATTGAATAGGCATGGGCCCACATAAATCAGAATGTATAAGACCTAACTTCCTGGAAGCTCGGGAAGTAGATCCATAAAAAGGTTGTTTACAATGCTTGCCTAAAATACAAGCATTACATGGAGAAAGCTTTCTTGGAATTGTAGGAAGCCCTTGAATACCTTGTTGTTTCATAATCTGGATACTATCATAATTAATATGACCAAAACGAGCATGCCACAACAAGTTGGAAGACAAAGTATCACTATGTTGAGCCAAAAGAGCTTAATTAGATTGAAAAAAGAATGTCCCTTTAAGTTTTGAAAGTTTGTCTTCTTCAACACCAGTCATAACAATCACATGATCAAATGCTTTTCTTATTTCAATTATACCATCAAACATATGTATAGAATGTCCTTGCTACCTGATATGTATGAGAGGCATCAGATTTCTTTTTAATTGATGTTGAAATAATGTAACTGCAAAGTGTATTCTGCTTATTATTGATATATTATTCATAGGATCAATCCCCATTGTGGATTGATCATGTCGACTATTGTAATAGGACCAAATCCCCTTTTGTGGATTGGTCATAATGTAATTGTAAAAGGCTAAAGAAGAAGTTGGCTCCAGATAATATTAAAGAAGCCCAGAATATAATAAAAGGTGGGTTTACCTACCCAGAGTGAGAAGTCGGCCCTGCCAATGAAGAGACACTTCACACGTGCCAGACTTGTATAAATAAGAAGGCTAGCACCTCACTTAGACACACTTCACTTGCTCAGTTTGAGAGACAAGTTTCAGAGCTGCAGTTGGAGAAGAGATAGAGAGAGTGGCGCATCTTTAGGAGAGGACTTTCTGTATTGGTTTGGGTTATCTCTTGGCATTGTATTGGCAATCTATAATAAGGAAGTTTTGTTGGGTTTTCTTCCCCTAGAGGGTTTCCCAGGATAAATGTTGTGTCTCTTGTGATTGTGTATTTCTCAGTGATCTTGCTCTTATGTTTTTGTTATCTATTGAAATGCAAAGAACTATAATAATGGCATAAACATTAACATGGTATCAGAGCCAAGTTGAAGGAATCATCTTTCGCAAGAGAAAAACGTCACTGTTGTCGTACATGCAAATTAAGGTTTTTCAAAAGTAAAGCTTTTCAGCCCTAAGACCATCTAGAAGAGTGCGCCCTCCCCTCATGATCAATTTGGCATCATCAACGCACCTTTTCAGTCGCTGGATCTCCCAGAAAGTGAAACCCTAGTTTCACAAAAGTACTAGAAAAACTAAAAAACCAGAAGTACCAGAAGTACCAGAGTACCAAAGGTACCAGAAAACCAGAAGCACCAGTCCAGAAATCCGCAAATCAAGTCTGGAAGGGTTAAAGTTGTATTTTCTCAAATCCAAGCACACCAAGCTACTCGCCTCAGCCAAGCGCATCTCCTGGTAAGTTCAAAATTTGATTTTGAGCATTTTCATTTTTCAGTTATTTTCCTAGCTCCAAGTAAAAGATGTCTGCAAGCACGAAGCTTGCTGACAAACTGGAAGGCATAGACAACTTCCGTGCCTGGAAGTACAGGATCGGCCTGATCCTTGCAGAGAATGACCTAGATGGATTCATCAAAGCAGAAGTGTCAGAACCCGAAGATGTCATAGAGAAAACAAAGAATCAAAAGGACTCAATCAGAGCTCAAAGGATCATTGCAGACTCAATCAAAGACCCCCTGATTCCCTATGTGTCATCCAAGAACACTCTGATAGAGATGTTTGATTCCTTAAGCAAACTATATGAAGGAAAGAACATCAACCGGAAGATGAATCTAAGATCTCAACTGAAGAATACGAGGATGCAGAAAGGAGAAACGATCCAAGAATATTTCTCCAGAATCTCAGAGTTTAAAGAACAGTTAAAAGCGATTGGAGACACCATAGACGAAGACGAAATCATAATGACGGCCCTAAATGGTCTCACAAGACCTTGGGATGCATTCATTCAAACGATATGTGCCAGATCGGAGAAGTTGCAGTTTGATAGTCTATGGGAAGAATGCATCCAAGAAGAAACAAGGGTAGCTAACCGTGAAGCGCTACTAGCAAGAGATGATGATCAAGCCCTAGCTACTCACACCAAAAGAGGAAGGAAGAAACCCTACTTCCAAAAGGAGACTCATAAAGAGCCTCAACCAACAAACAGATTCAATAATAAAGAATCCCATCCAAGGAGATTTTAGAAGAAAGGACAACGCAAGGAAAGAGACTACTCATCTATAAAATGCTATCATTGTGATAAGATGGGGCACATGGCGAATTCTTGTCTAGTCAAACGAGAAGAATACAAGAGGAAACATAAGAGGCACCATGTCCACATAGTCGAAGATGAAGAGCCACCTACAAAGATGATAAGAGAATAGATCAAAGACCATGTCTTGATCTCGGCCCTCTTAGGATCGGTAACACCTTGAGAGGACATGTGACTGATTGATAGTGGTGCATCAAAGCACATGACAGGTAAGAGAAGCACTATTTCTTGTATTTCAGAAAAGAATTTTTCTCAGAAAGTGACACTTGGAGATGCTTACCAATATCCCATCAAGGGAGTGGCAGAATCAAACTACAAGCTAGATTCAGAAAATTCAATAAAGATGAAGGATGTACTCTATGTACCAGGCTTGAAGAAAAACTTACTCTCCATTTCATCTTTAGACAAGAAAGGCTATAGAGTTGCCTTCATAGATGGAGAAGTTCTTATGTGGGCTAGAGGAGAAACCATAAATGAAGCAATCATCACTGGAAATGAAGAAAATGGTTTATATAAGCTAAAGGGTCACTCAGAGACTGCCATGACCCATGCCATTGAAAACTCATGTGAACTTTGGCATAGAAGATTATCTCACATCAACTACAAGGCGCTACCATACATATGCAAAGTTGTCATAGGTTTACCAAAACTCAAGGTTGATCAAGAAGGCATATGCAATGGATGTGCACAAGGGAAGAATATCAAGAACCATTTTTCCAAAGAGGGACAGCAAAGCAGAAGGAGTCCTAGAACTCATTCATTCGGACGTGTGTGGCCCAATGCCATCATCCTCCATTAGTGGGTATGTATACTATGTATCATTCATTGATGATTACTCTCGCAAGACCTGGATATATTTTTTGAAATCTAAAGATGAAGTATTCAGCAAGTTCAAGGAATTCAAAGCCTTGATAGAGAATCTTTTTGAAAGGAAGATTAATATACTCAGGTCAGATAACGGAGGAAAATACACCTCAAAAGAGTTCGTGAACTTCTGCAGAGATGTTGGAATCAAGAGGGAACTCACTACTCCCTATAATCCTCAACAGAATGGTGTAGCTGAAAGGAAGAATAGAACGATTATGGAAGTTGTGAAAACCATGATCCATGATCAAGATCTTCCTATGTGCTTATGGGCAGAAGCAGAAATGGCAGTTGTTTATGTGCAGAACCGATTATCCCATAGCGCACTTGGGTTCAAGGCCCCGGAAGAGATGTTCACCGGAAAGAAACCAGAAGTAAGCCATCTCAAAATATTTTTCTGCCCAGTCTTCATACACATTCCGAAAGAGAAGAGAAACAAATTGGAACCCTCAGGGAAGAAGGGAATATTTGTGGGATACTGTGAGGTCTCCAGGGCCTTCAGAATTTATATACCAAGTCACTGCCACATTAAGATCAGCAGGGACGTGACCTTTGATGAAGATGCAGTGCTCAAGAAATCAAGAAGATGCCAGCTTGAAGAACTGTATGAAGAGGAACCCATAATCCCTAGGGTTACAAAATCAGTGAGGGAGGTTCCCAGAGCTGTAGAACCAATGAGGGAAGTCGTAACTTCTCCTGATGAGGAAATTCTTGAAGACCATAATGTAACAGAAGTTCAAGAACCTCCTCAAATAACCTTCTCCCATAAAAGAAAGCAGGTTTGGGCAAGAGAGCTTATTCAAGATGGAGAGAAGTATGGTGTTCCCGAAGGAACTACAAAACAGGTGAAAAGATCAAAGCCATTCTCTAGTTAGACGGCTTTGATGTGTGATCTCCTAGAAGAGAAGCCTACCTGCTTTGAAGAAGCCATTCAAAAGAAGGAATGGGCAGATGCCATGACAGAGGAATACCAATCCATAATAAAGAACGATGTATGAGAAATAGTTCCCAGACCGAAAAGTAAGGATGTGGTGTCGTCAAAATGGCTCTTCAAGATAAAAACATGCTGCTAATGGAAGTATTGAGAAGTATAAAGCAAGATTTGTCACTCGTGGATTTTCTCAAAAAGAAGGCATTGACTATGAAGAGACATTTGCTCATGTAGCCAAATACACTTCGATCAGAACCAGCATAGCCCTTGCAAAGTCGAAATTACACCAGATAGACGTGAAGACAGCCTTCCTAAATGGTGTCATCGAAGAGGAAGTGTATATAGAGCAACCTCAAGGATTTGAAGTTGAAGACAGGAAGTCTCATGTCTGCAAATTGAAGAAAGCCTTATACAGATTGAAGCAAGCTCCCAGAGCTTGGTATGGCCGTATAGACAGTTTCCTAACGAGCTTGGGATTTACCAAAAGTAAAGCAGATTCTAACATCTACCTCAAAGTTATGAATGATGAGATAGTGATACTATTGCTTTATGTGGATGACTTATTCTTAACTGGAGAAGAAAATCTCATCACCAAATGTAAAAAGAGACTCGCATCAGAATTTGAAATGAAAGACCTTGGCCTAATGCACTATTTCTTAGGTCTTGACGTATGGCAAAGTCCAAAGAGGATCTTCCTTAACCAAGGGAAGTATGCAGTCGAAATCCTGAAGAAATTTGACATGTTAGAATGCAAGTCCATGAATACACCCATGGAAGCGAAACTGAAGTTGTTGGTCGATACTTCGTCAGAATTGATTGATGCCACACTGTATAGACAGATTATTGGGTCGTTGATGTACCTGACGAATACCAAACCAGACATTTGTTTTGCCGTGAACACCTTGAGTCAGTTTCTGGTAGAACCCAGACATGTTCACCTTATGGCTGCAAAACATGTGATGAGGTACCTTAAGGGTACATTAGATTATGGTCTCAAATATAATGGAGATCATGATTTCACATTGAGTGGGTATACTGATTCAGATTGGGTAGGAAGCGTTGCTGACAAAAAAAGCACTTCAGGATGTTGTTTCAGTTTGGGATCAGCGATGATCTCGTGGCAGAGTAGGAAGTAATCCAGTATTGCTCTCAGCACAGCAGAAGCAGAATACATTGCCGCATGTTTTGCTAGCTGCAAAGCTATATGGCTTCGAAAGTTGTTGACCAGTCTATTTGACCTAGAGATGGAAGCAACCACGATCCTATGTGACAACCAGAGCTGCATAAAGATGACAGAGAATCATGTATTCCATGACAAGTCGAAGCACATAGAGATTTGTTATCATTACATCCGTGACATGGTGCAGAGAGGAGCCTTAAAGCTCCAATACATTAGCACAGATGAACAGGTCGCTAATGTGTTGACCAAACCTCTATCTCATGTAAAGTTTGAACACTTTCAAGATAAGCTTGGTATAGTCCGAAAGGACCCTCCCTAAAAGGGGGAGTAGTTGTGTGTGTTCCTTGCTTCTGACCTCGTTGTTAGATGTAAAGAAAGATGGTGTGTGTGTTCCTTTCTTCTGACCTCGTTGTTAGACGTAAAGCAAGATGATGTGTGTGTTCCTTGCTTCTGACCTCGTTGTTAGATGTAAAGCAAGATGATGTGTGTGTTCCTTACTTCTGACCTAGTTGTTAGACGTAAAGCAAGATGATGTGTGTGTTCCTTGCTTCTGACCTGGTTGTTAGACGTAAAGCAAGATGATGTGTGTGTTCCTTTCTTCTGACCTTGTTGTTAGACGTAAAGCAAGGTGATGTGTGTGTTCCTTGCTTATGACCTAGTTGTTAAACGTAAAGCAAGATGATGTGTTCATTTCTTCTGACCTAGTTGTTAGACGTAAATCAAGATGATGTGTTCCTTTCTTCTGACCTAGTTGTTAGACGTAAAGCAAGATGATAAGATGTGATTAGCACTGAGCTTCCGGCTTAATGGTTGTGACTTAAAGACAATCTAATATTATGATGGACCAGCCCCGTGCTGTGATGAGGTATCAGTTTTATACTGATACATATTGATGTAGATGATGATGGCATTCCTTTGAGAATGACGATGTTGCCTACGAAGAAAACTTCCGATGATTTATAGATATGCCAGCCAATGTTGCAAGATGATATTGACGATACTGTCCTCTGATGTCACTGATGATGTAGACCTCTCTTGTCTGATGCTGTTGAAGAATACCCTTCTTGTTAAGGGGGACTGTTGAAATAATGTAACTGCAAAGTGTATTATGTTTATTATTGATATATTATTCATAGGATCAATCCCCATTGTGGATTGATCATGTCGGCTATTGTAATAGGACCAAATCCCCTTTTGCGGATTGGTCATAATGTAATTGTAAAAGGCTAAAGAAGAAGTCGGCTCCAGATAATATTAAAGAATCCCATAATATAATAAAAGGTGGGTTTACCCACCCAGAGTGAGAAGTCGGCCCTGCCAGTGAAGAGACACTTCACACGTGCCAGACTTGTATAAATAAGAAGGCTATAACCTCACTTAGACACACTTCACTTGCTCAGTTTGAGAGACATGTTTCGGAGCTGCAGTTGGAGAAGAGAGAGAGGGAGTGGTGCATCTTTAGGAGAGGACTTTTTGTATTGGTTTGGGTTATCTCTTGGCATTGTATTGGCAATCTATAATAAGGAAGTTTTGTTGGGTTTTCTTCCCCTAGAGGGTTTCCCAGGATAAATGTTGTGTCTCTTGTGATTGTGTATTTCTCATTGATCTTGCTCTTATGTTGTTGTTATCTATTGAAATGAAAAGAACTATAATAATGGCATAAACATTAACAATTGAGGAATGTAAAGAACATCAAGCAAAATATAAAGTCCTGGTAGGCAAAGTCGAATAGATCCAATTCCTGAAGGCTTTAACTGGGACTTATCAGCAAAATAAACTATTCCATCAATGTGAGTATTGAATGTCTCAAAAAAATCTCTTCTGAAGGTCATATGTCAAGTGGCTCCAGTGTCTAAAATCCAAGTGCCTTCCCAAAAAGCAAAAGAAGTGATAAAAACTACATTCATACTAAGATTACAATGTGCAACAACATAGTGGGTTGATTCAGGTGGTTTTCCTTTGTCTGGAGGCAGTTGCTCTTTCTTCTCACTAATCCTTTCCCAAGGAGTGCGACAATGAGAAGAGGTATGACCCAGTTTACCACACCTATAGCACTTAAGAGATTGTTGATCATTCTGAAAATGTTTCTGTTGTCTATCTCCTTGATGATAATGACCCCCCTGCCTCTAAATGGTCTCCTACCACGACTTCTGTTACTATTGTCAAATCTAGCAGACTCTCCTCTAGGTTTCTGCTCTTTCTGTGCAAGACACAAAGTCTCAACTGTGGAAGTGGAAAAAGATTCCTTCTTCCCAAAATCTTTCTCTCTTTCAACAATTTTGTCTACAAGAGCACTTGAGTGGGCCCAATGGTTAAGAGCATGTGTTATCTCCGGGGAGGTCACAAGTTCAAAACCTGCAGGGGGTAGGGATGTTCATATTGGCCCGTTGTGACAAAGCTGGAAGGGTAGATGACCCCTGGGATAGAGGTTCACTCGGTGTGGGCCTCGGGACGTCTCGGCCCCTGCTGAGTCACAAGTTATTGGTATATCTGGCTTGCGGGCTGTTGGATATACTCTTGGGAGGTTGTTGTTCCCATGGTTAAAAAAAAACAATTTTGTCTACAAGTTTATCAAAATTCATGGCTTTCATTTGTCCACTAGCTTGAAGAGACTCTAAGTAGTGTGAATAGGTAGGATATAGGGCTTTAATAAATGAAGTGGGTTATAAATCAACTTTGACACTAGTTTGCTTACCTCTTCAGTGACTGAGGCATAAATTAAAGCATGTGTCTTTTTATCTTTACTCTTCCAAATTGCAAGTTGTCTAGCATCTGTAGGTTGCGTTGGGTCATTGCCATCCTTGCCTTCAGAAATTTCCTCCCATAAATCATTAAAAATAAGAGTATTTTTTATTTTTCGAAACCATTCTTGGTAATTTTCTTGTCCGGAGAGCACTACTCCCACAATTGATACTAATGAATGCATTGTAAACTAATCTTTGTAAATGAAATTCCACTTGCACGAGAAAAAAAAAAACTCACAACACCTTTGACCTTGGCTGCTCTATAGACTACTTAGTACACATGCCCAACCCTTCGCTACTCCACTGTGATCTCCCTTGCAACAAGACCCTTCATGCACAAACTAGCAGGGTACAAAAACGACCAGCAAACAACAGTTTTAACAGGCTGCTCCTCTTAAATATGGAGTTGCTTCACCAATGTTTTACGCGCACTCGTTGTCCCTCTCACGCATGCACACAAAATAGCATGGAGTCGTCAATGCTGCACGTGCACTCGATTTCCCTCTCACGCGGGCACACAAAATAACATGGAGTTTAAAAAACGTGTTTAAAAAAAAATGTGCCTTTGATACCACTGTACACAGGCTAAATATGAACTACACAGTTAACACAACACAGAACGCAGAACACAGAGATAAATCTTATTGATTAAAAGCGAAAGCGGATACATTATGTATAGGCGGACAGTTGCGGGGCAGTTGCGAACATTTACATTTATGCGGAAGTTAGGATAGTTGAATGAATCGTCGGATTAGTTAACACCAGATTAGTTAACAAGATGGACAAATACACAGCCCTGATGAAGGTAAAGTGAAGCTCAAAAGATATTTCCAATCTACTCATGCTCTCGTAATTGTAGATGATGTGGATCACACTAAGCAATTGGAAGCATTAGTTTTACCAGCTAAGGATGTTCTTGATTCTAGCAGCTTGATTTTAGTTACATCTCGCGATAAGCGGGTTCTTGTAAACTCAGACATCGCAGAGTCATCCATTTACATGTTGAAAGGCCTCAATCCACAACACTCTCAAGAGCTATTTTGCTCGCATGCCTTCGGTCAGTCTCATCCTGCTGTAGGATTTGACGAAGTGGTTCAAAAGTTTTTACATGGCTTCCAGGGATTGCCATTATCTCCCAAAGTGCTTGGGGCTAATCTGTGTGGAATAAACGATTTGACCTCTTGGAAAGCCCAATTACGTAAAATCTCCAAAATGCTTTTGGACGATATACAAAGCAGGCTTAAAATTAGCTATGACGGTCTGGATGAAGAAGAGAAGAACATATTCTTAGACATTACCTGTTTCTTTATAGGACATGACAAAGATATTGTCATAAGAATATGTGACAAATCCCGTTGGGAAGGAGCGCAGGGTCTTGGGAACCTGCAAAACAACGAAGGAAACCGTATAAGAATGCACGACCACATTAGAGACCTGGGCAGAGCTCTGGAAGAGAAGGAACCTCCCGGATGCGAGATTCAGTTTTGGCGCCCAACCGACAACCTTCTTGATAATCTTTCCGACCAATCACGTGTAAGTATTTTGAAACTTTCAAGTCTCTACGGACTTTCAAAATAGCGTTGTCTTATCAAAATTCTGTCAAGTTTTCAATTCTTAAAACTTTGCAAGAATGAATTATGTTGCTAATAGCCCGGAATGAACAATTCAGGTGCACAGAATTAGCATGGTTCACGAAGATGACTCTGGCAGTCGTTTATTAGCAGGTTCCAGCTGCTTAGCACTGAAGGTTGGTTTGTTGAACGCCTATCCAGCGTTGGGCACTTACCACATCTAATATATCTCCGCTGGGTGAACTGTTTGAAGTATCTTTTAGATTCCTTGATTCCCATAAAGAACTTAAGAGTCTTAAGTATAGAAGGGGATTATTTTAAAAGACACTGGAAACATGAATATGAGGTAGTTATGTTATTCTTTTACAAATAATGTTGTTTTGTGTTTTCTTCAAATTGTAAAATTTACTTGCACTTGAGAATTGTCTTCGTATACCAGAATGTCAAATAGTTGACATTTACAGCATCAAATTTACTTGAATAATGTGTGTGAACATTGTAGGCAACTCTGCAGCTGAGGGAATTGTATGTTAGTAGTCCCCTTTCATATGTTCCAGAGTCCATGGGAAGTTGAATAACCTCAAAAAAATTGACTTGTGCGGCGGTCATTTTAAAAGTTTGCCAAAAGAATTCAGTCATTTGCATTCCTTGAAACACGTCAGTTTAAGTGATTGTGTAAACATGATGTTTCTCCCAGATTCAGTTGGGAACTTGATAGGCCTCCAAAGTCTTGACTTACACGAGGTCATAAGTTTGGAGACGCTCACAGGCTCGGTTTGGAACCTGATCGACCTCCAAAGTCTTGTCTTGTCCCACTCCAAGCTGCAGACACTCCCAAACACGGTTGGGAACCTGACTAGCCTCCAAAGTCTTGACTTGTTCCACTCCAATGTTTTGCAGATGCTCCGAGACACGGTTGGGAATGTTGTAATTGCAAATGCGGAAAAACACAATCACACAGATCATAAAAGACACAGATTTTACGTGGTTCACCCAAACGTTGGGCTACGTCCACCAAGCAGAGGTATCAATTGTCTTATTATTCAGATCAAGGAGATTACAACAAGCTCACACTCGTCTCACACTCATGTCTGCCTCTACAAGCTAACATAAAATAATGAACAGATTTAGATTAGTTACATAACTATTTTCTAAACTTGTGCGTTCATACCAAATTGGTAGATTTGGTTGAACAAACTACTACAAAATAGGCTCCACTAAATCTGCTCATATCTACCAAATCTGGGAAATTCGTTGGCATATTCAACAATCTCCACCTTGACAACAATTAACCTAATACCTTGCTCTTTCTTTTGTTCATCACCTTTTATGCAAGCCAAGAGAAGCCAAGCACCATCATAGCTTCTCTAACAGTACTGGTTTTGTGAACATGTATGTGTAGTTCTCTTTTGTATGCACTTTCTCAAGAGAGACTACACCTTCATCAATGAGTTGTCTTACAAAATGGTACTTAATAGGTATATGTTTTTTTTTATTGTGGTAGTTTGGATTCTTAGCCAAGTGAATAACACTCTGACTGTCACAAAGTAACTTTACTTTGTCCTGCATCCTTCCAAACTCACCAAACAAACCTTTCAACCAAACTGCCTCTTTGCAAGCATGTGAAGAAGCTACATATTCTGCTTCTGTAGTGGATAAAGCAACAATGTTTTGTAACTTTGACATCCAACTAATAGCTCCACCTGCAAGAGTAAAGACATACCCTGAAATCGACCTTCTCTTGTCGAAATCACCTGCAAAATCAAAATCAACATATCCACAAACTGAGTCACAACCACTGTTATAGGTGATACAATAATCACTTGTGACCCTTAGATATCGAAACACCCATTGCACTGTTGCCCAGTGCTCTTTACCTAGATTTTCCATAAACCTGCTGACAACCCCAACTGCATGTGAAATGTCTAGCCTTGTACTCACCATCGCATACATTAAACTTCCTACTACATTAGCATATGGTATTCGAGACATATATTCCTTTTCTTCTTTTGTACTAGGACATAAACTTGAAGAAAGCTTAAAATGGGAAGCCAAAGGGACTGAAACTGGTTTCACATCGTTCATACCAAACCTCAAAA
>ML793871.1:532756-551039 GCA_009831015.1 Picea engelmannii | reverse complement strand
ATTATCGTCCATGTCGATATCTTGGCCAGCAAGAAAAGTGCACTCGCGAGTCGCCACCCTTCCTTCTTAGCACTGTTGGTGGCGGACCGGCGGTGCATTTCCTCCGGTAACTATAGAGATATGTCATTATAACAACTCGTTTTCCGAGTCCTGGAACTGCTTTCTGTCCAGCCAGTAAATTAAGTAACTATTTAAGCTTTCACTAACAGTAGAGATTGTATTAACGTGGATGAGCGAAAGTTTAAACTCACTTTCGGTACTGAGTGAAAAAAGGAAAAGAAAGAGAATCAATTTTCTTTACACCTGTAACGTCAGTGTCGTCTAATAGATGTGATATTAGATAGGTGTGGGAAGTTTTGAAACTTCTTAAGTTTAATTCATTATTATCAGAAGCAATATAAGTTGAAATATTGGAAAAAAAATATATTGGATAATAATAAAAATAATAAAAAAAAAAATATTTTTAAAGTCACAGTTAAGTTAGAAACTAAATTGATATATGAAATTTTTTTGCTTATTGAAGAATGAACTCTTTAAAAATAACCAATACTAAAATCTATGGAAATGTTGTACATACTGGACCCCTTTTGATTTGAATTTGTGATACCCCTCTCCTTTAAATTTCAACCTATGACATTCTAAGAAAAAACACATAACCTTTGAAAAAAATATATTTTAAAAAATTTTAATGGGAAATTTTGATATTAGTTTAAGCGTAGAAAATATAAAAAAATTAAAATTAAGGTCTGACAAGCTGATTGTTGAAAATATTAGATTAAAATATCAAACAGACTTATCATAAGTATGGGTGGAATTGTCATGTTTTACATTTAAAAAAATATTATATCAAAACTTTATGTTATATTTAAATGTTGGTGTGTAAATTTTATGTTATGTATTTTTATGTTGGTGTGAAATTTAAGGTTAGTTTTAGGTTAAATAGATTAACCATAAATAAATTATATCTATTTTTGATGTTAAGAATTTAATTATGATTTTAATAATATTTATAGTAATTTTGTTTGGTGATTAAAATTTATTTTAGTTTTTAAAATATATAATTTAAGTTAAAAATTATTTTAAAAAAGTATTGATAGAAAATATTATTATTTTATTTGAATTTAGATTGAATGATCGAAAAAGAATAAAAGTTGTCCTTTCCTCTCTATATTTTGTATGAAACATTTAAAAATTTAGTTTGAATGATCGAAAGAATGAAGGTTGTCCTTTCCTCTCTATATCTTGTATGAAACATTTAAAATTTTTATTAAGTTTAAATGAATTATCTATATTAGTATATAGATTTGATTTTTTAATTTTTCTTTTCAAATTATATCTCCATCAAATTTTATGGGGATTTTGATAATAGAATTTTGATATTAAGGATTTTGATTTATTTTAAAACAATCTACATAAAGTCTGAATTTTATCTTATATTAAAAAATCCACCTAATTTTTTGAGGTTGTCTATTTATTAAGTCATTCCAATTCTAAACTATTTATTAAGTCACTCCAATTCTTAATAATAGTTTAGATAAACAAACCCAAAATTAAACATCATTTCATCAAGTGCATTGATGATGATGTCGAGGGAGTGAAGATTTGTAATTGCAGTCGGAGTGCAGATTTCGGGCAAAAGTAATTAGAAAAAAATCTTCGGAAAATGGCCAAAATGTAGAACATTTAGACTACTATGAAATATTATTATCATCGTAAGAGGAAATATTATTATGATCTAGTATAAACGTTTTATTTGAACTTGCAATATAAATATGGTGTTGTCTAATTGTTCTAGGAAATGGCTTTTTCCATGGGAATAGGTGGGAAATCACTATTTCTTGTTGTTTAAAATCCATTCTTGAATGTAGAAATGGATTCAACATGCTGAAAAACCCTTGGGGCACTCAGATTATACATAAATAATCACTCAAATATGCGGATCTAACAATTTATTGTTGGATTTCATGCAAATGTCCTCGAAAAGAAAAAAAGAAAAAAAAGTCATTTGTTAAGACTACTGCTATAAATATTATTATGACTTAGTTTAAAGGTTTTATGTTTTTATTATTGTTTGATATATTTTTCAATAATTTTGCTTGATCACCCCTAGATGGGGTGTTAGCAAGGACCAGGTGTCAAAGGGAGAGGAAGATGCCTACCATCACTGCACCAGCCACGTGACCGGTGCATGCACCATCCCTCTCACCCTCACGATGATTAAAAGATGCCTTCACTTACACTAGCCTTCCATTAACTACTCGAGTGCACCATCCTCTGCTTCTTTGTCCGATCAATGGAGCAATGTTTATGGAAGTCACCTTTGCGCGTGTGTGTATTTCCATTATGGTTTCCATTTCATGATGTTGCTCCTCGGCTGGATCATGATGTCCCTTCCTCCCCTACAGAGAAAACATCCTATGTGCATTTCTCCTCGGCCTTCACCTGCTACGTCTATCTGCTCTCTGAGACTTCACTTCTTCTCTGCGCCTTAGTCATGCCTCGGCTTCATGGGAAGTAAAAGAGAGGCTCTATCTGGTACCAAAATAGAGCTAGCATGGCCATCTGACCTCCACCTACCTTGCACCATCACACAACCCCTCTCCTTCCTTCTCTAGCTAGTCCTCACAGAGCCAAAGTGGTCTTCCACCATTGTCCTCACCATGAGATTGTCGAGTGGAGTGGTTCGATATTTAGGGAAATTCCTTGGAATTTGCTCCTGGCCCATTACTGGACTTGGCCTCCTCCTCTCAACCAGCCTTGGTCGACCCAACGAATTCACCCGAGCATTCTGCGATCTAGATTTTATGAGCAAAATGAAATGAATACAAATTATTATCAAAATATGCTTAACACATAATAACAGATATACAATAAAACTAGTTTCTATTCAATAAGGAAATAAGATGAAACTATAAAATGCAATGAAAAACAAGCTTCCTAGAATGGTGGCGGCTTATCTTTGATAAGAGATGTGACAGTTGTGCTCATTCGCAAGAAGATGATGACAATGAGGCTCTCAAGGCCTTTTTACAATAAATAGGAATGTCAAAAACCCTAGACATCCAAAAACCTAACCTTAGGAGATGAAGTACCAAAAGCCACGTGGGCCCCGTTTGGGTAAGTTAGTACATCAACTTCCCAGGGTCATAACGTTGTCATATGATCTTCATTTTAGGCGCACAATAGTCCATTGGAAAGGTCTATCCGAGGACTACACATGTTTCCTATGGTGAGCCCTACACATTTTGAATGTGGGGAGCCCTAAAAGCGTTGTTTAGGGCCTCAAAATGGCCTCGGAAGTGAGGGACCCGAAAACTAGGAAAAACCTGCCGAACTAGAAAATTACCAAAATGAGCCAGTTGGAATAGGTGGGAGGCCACTGACATCCATCTGGATCAATCCTCCCCCCTTAGGAAGCAATGGTTTCCATTGCGTTGATTGCTCCCATTAGATGAGGAAATTTCTATTGAATTTGGCGCTGGGTGAGCCACTTGCCTTGGTGCAGGAGTTTCCCTGCTTTGACAACTCAATAAAGATGGATCCTTTGTTGGCGAGTGCCATTGACTTGTTTTTCCACAATCTGATCACTAGATGCCTGTTATATGCAGTTGAGGTTGAGCTCTATTGGTGTTAGTTGTTTTGCTATCTCTGAGGTGTCCAATAATGGTGGGAAATAAGGTTGAAGGAGATCCACGTTGAACACTGGGTGCAGGCCAAGGAAAGGAGGAATGTTGAGCTCAAAAGAATGATCACCCATGGCCTTAGTGATGGTGTACGACCCATAATGGAGTGGGCGAATATTCTGATGGGGTCCGATAAGGCGTTCTTTCTACAAATGCAACCAAACTGTTGCCCCCCTGAAACTTATGTGGCACTCGATGTTGATCATGGCGCTGCTTATACTTGTCATTCAATTTTTGTAGGATATCCTGAACCTGTTGATGGATGTGTTATATCCGCTCAATGAACCAGGTGGCTTTGTCAGCTTCAGTTGGAGCAGGGGATGAGTCTGTCGAGGTGAGCGCAAGGGGTAGTGCAACATCTATGGGACCCAATGGTTGGAATCCCAACCTGACTTGAAAGGGGTTGTGGCCAGTTGAGTTATGCAAGGCTCAATTGTAGCTATGCTAGACATAGGCAAGACTCTCATCACATGTGCGAGGGTATTTGGAATTATACATGTGCATGATATGCACGATCATTCGATTTATGACCTCGATTTGGCCATCTGTCTGGGGGTGGAAGGTCGTGGATTCGTTGAGAATGGTGTCCAATAGTGACCAGAGGCTCGACCAGAATGTGATGAGAAATTGATTGTCCCGATCTGAGACAATGGTTTGTGGGATTCCAAAATGTATCGAGATTCCTTCAAAGAAGATATTGGTAGTGGCCTCTGCTGTGATGCTCTTCTTGTAGGCGACCAAAAGCACCATCTTAGAAAAGTGATCAACAACCACAAAAACATAGTCATTTCCCCACTTGGTGAATGGGAGGCCCGACATGTTGTCCATGGAGATGGATTCCCATGGTCCGTCAGGAGTAGGCAGAGGGGTGTACAAGCCCTGTTTCTTAGTGGTCGGTTTGGAAATAATGCAGGCAGTGCAGGACTTGATATACCTTCTGACTTCCTGTCGAAGTTTCGGCCAGTAGAAATGTTTCTGCAGCATTGACAGTGTCTTTTCGACGTTGAAGTGTCCTGCGACCCGAATGTAGTGGGATTCCCAGATCATCTTTGCTCGCTCGCTTGATGGAACATAGATATGGCCCAGACGAAACAACAACCCATCCAAAAGATGGAAATTAGCGACAATTGCGTTTACACCCAACATTTGGTAGGTGGTGGCGAAGTCCGAGTCTGTCTCATAGAGTTGGGGCCATCCATAGGTCTCATGGTTGCAAGAGTCTAGCAACGTGGTGAGTTCCACAACTAGAGGTCTACTGAGGCAATCAACAATGTGGTTGGTGCTTCTTATGTTATACTTGATGTTGAGGTGGAATTGTTGCAAGTATGTAGACCACTTCTGATGGCGGTCATTCTGAAATCTTCCTTGTGTCTGCATGAATTGCAGTGGCTTATGATCAGTGTGGATGAATGTCTCCTTCCCAAGAATGTAATGTCTCCATTGGCGACAAGATTGTATAATGGAGCACATTTCTTTGTCGTAAGTAGGGTACTTACAGACAACATCTCATAGTGTCTCACTATGATAGGCCACGAGGTGGTCGTGTTGAATGAGAACGAAGCGCAAAAAATAGTCTGAATGATCCAGGTGGATATCGTTGGCCACCCACCTTTTCCAACTCGCTCAAAATAGTTTTCTGGCAATTTTGGCAATTTACTATTTTTAGCAGTTTTTAACTTCCAGGGCCATTTTGAGGGCCTAAATGAAGGTTTTTCGGGGTAGAGCTTCTCAATGATAGTCAAAGGCTTTGATTGAGCCCCCAAAATGAATCTCCTCGATGATACCTTTCCAATGGGATATTGTGCACCTAAAACGGAGATCGTATGCAAATGTTACCACCCTGAGAAGTTGATGTACTAACTTACCCAAACGGGGCCCACATGACTTTTGGCGCTTCATCTCCCAGGGTTAGGTTTTTGGATGTCTAGGTTTTTTACATTCCTGTTTATTGTAAAAATGCCTTCAGAGCCTCATTGTAAGGATTTTCTTACGAATGAGCATAGCCGTCACATCTCTTCTCATAGAGAAGCCACCACCATTCCAACAAGCTTGTTTTCCACTGCATTTTACAGTTTCAACTTATTTCCTTATTGAATAGAAAACCAGTTTTACTGTATCTCTATTATTCTGTGTTAAGCATATTTTAATCATTTTTATTCATTTCATTCTTCTCGTAAAATCTAGATTAGTGGTATCAGAGTGGTCTGCTCTGTGTCGTCTTAATTCATGTCCCCAATGAGGTCAGGGTACAAATAATTAGGTCTCGATCTTTCTTTAGGAAAAAATCTATCACATGCCCAAATGACCTCTCATGGTAGGAGAAAATAAAGATGACGGGACTGAAGATCCTTTCAAAAATTTTCTTGAGCAATCCCTCACGCAACAGAGGAACACGATGATGGATAGTTTTGCGCAAATCCTTCGGCGACTACCAACAGGAGACACATCTTCCTTGAGTGGAGGCGCCACCCCATTCAAGGTACAAATAAACTTCGATATTCCTATATTTGAAGGTTAGATAGACGCATATGTTGTAGACAAGTGGTTGAATCTTCTAATGGGTATTTTTCTGTCTATAAATTTTTGAATTGAGAAAATATTACTTTTGCACTTCTCAAAGTCGTTCCCCATGTCAAATATTGGTGGAAAACTTTATGTGAGCAAAAGGAAACAAAGGAACCCTCATTATCTACAATTGAGGCCACCTGGGAAGCCTTCAGGGATTCTATTAAGGAACAATACTACCCTGTTGAAATTTATGATGACTTGTATACCAAATGGACCACACTGGGGCAAGAAAGAGACCAAGCAATGCGAGAGTTCACAAATATCTTCCATACCTTGCGCACCAAGCTAGATATCAAAGATTCAGAGTGAAATATGGTGCTCAAGTATCATGATGCTCTGCATAGATACATCCATACTGAAATGGAATTTCTGTACATCTCGTCCTTGGGTGCGGCCTACCGATATGTCGTCAAAATCGAGCAGAAGATCAAACAAAAGACGTGGCAATTTGGGCTTGGGAACCCCACATAGAAAAATCCATAAAGGGGTGACCCCAACCCACAGAAGAAAGGACATAACAAATATGGACAGTATTAGGACAACCAGTCCAAGAAACAAGAAAAGAAGGACACCGAAAAGACAAAGAAAGATATTAGGAAGTGGTGTGACTTCCATAAGAGCCCTTGGCATAACACTGCTGACTACCAATCAAAGCAGTCACTGGTGGCCGAAGTGAAAGAATCAGAATCAGATGCAAGTTCTGACTTTGATTCAGAACTAGAAAGGGGAAGATAGATCATTGACGCAGAACCTAGTGCCACTGTTGCTACCACCAAGCTCTAGCTTAGTGAACTAGATGAGCCAGAAGAAGGTGAGTGCCTCTTCCATTCACAGACGTGGGAAAAAGGCACCCCACTGCACTTGATCGTTGATAAGGGTAGCCAGAAGAACCTCATGTTAGCAGAGGTCATCAAGCAGCTAGCTCTACCGACAACACCGCACCCACAACCCTACACCATTATATGGCTCTGCCAAGGAAGTGATCTCCACGTCAGCCAACAGTGTCGATTGTCGTATGAAAACAAGCCCTTCAAAGACGAGGTATCGTGTGATGTTTCTCCTCTCGAATTTTGTAATGTTATTTTGGGCCATCCTTATTTATGGAAACATCATGTTGTATATAAGTCTAGGCCTCGTAGTGTTATTATTACTTTGAATAGGAAATTGTACAAGATACCCGAGGCAGTCACTCCTAGTGCTATATCCTTGATCTCTACCAAGCAATGCAGGAAGGTCATCTCTCAGACCAAAAAAATTGTTTTTTTTGTGATTCTCTCTCAGAGTGAGCAAAAGATCGCAACCACATCAAGGGACTTCGAGGCTGATATCTCCACACAATAAAATCAAGTGGATAAGGTCATGGAAGAATACTCATATATCTTCGCCTCTCCTACTGAGGTACCTCTGCACTGCTAGGTCAAGCATCCCATCGATCTGACCCCAGGCGCACCACTACCTAATGGGCCAGTCTACCACCACTCTCTGTTAGAAAACAAGGAGATCAAGAGGCAGATCCAAGAACTACTCCACAAGGGGCACATATGTCCCAACTCATCTCCTTGTGGGAGCTCAATCGTGTTGGTGCAGAAGAAAGACAAGACCTGGCAACTCTGCATTGATTACCGAGCCCTGAATGAAATCACATTCTGAAACTGGTACTTGATTCCCCGAATTGATGACCTCTTTGATCAACTCACAGGGGCCAAATACTTTCGTAATATTGATCTGAAGTTTGGCTACCACCAAGTCATAATAGAACATACATATGTATGGAAGACTGCCTTCAAGTTAAAAGAAGGTATTTTTGAATGGATGGTCATGACCTTTGGTTTGACAAATGCTCCAACAAATTTTATGAGGATGATGGACGATATCCTACGACCTTTCACCAATTCTTTTCTAGTGGTGTATCTGGATGACATCCTCATCTACAACAAGACTTTGGAAGAACACTTGCAGCATATTCAACAGGTTCTGCACACTCTGCGACAACACAAACTATATTCAAACTTGGAAAAATGCTCCTTCGGCATGGACAAGGTCCATTACTTGGGCTACATCGTTTATCGACATGGTGTGCATGTGGATCCAACCAAGATCCAGGTTATCCATGACTATCCAACCCAACCACACTCGCTGAACTTCAGATCTTCTTGGGCCTTGCCAATTTCTATCGTAGATTCATGTTGGGATTCTCTCATATTGCATGAGCCCTCAACGAAGTATCCAAGGGTGGTGTTAAGGAAAAATTTGTGTGGGGCTTGTCCCAACAACAAGCATTCAATGAATTAAAGAAGCGTTTGTGCTCATATCCAATAATTTCATTACCGGACCTGCAACATCCCTTTGATATAGAGACAGATGCTTCAGACTATGTTGTGGGCATTGTTCTCACTCAACACCACCACCCCATGGCATATCATAGTGAGACACTATCAGATGTCCGTAAGTACCCTACTTATGATAAAGAAATGTAATCCATTGTGAAGACCTGCTACAAGTGGAGACATTACATTATTGGGAAGGAGACAATCATCCACACTAATAACAAGCCACTACAGTTCATGCAGACCCCAGGAAAATTGCAGAATGACTTCCATCAGAAGTGGTCCACATACTTACAACAGTTCCACCTCAACATCAAGTATAAAATAGGAAGTACCAACTGAGTTGTTGATTGCCTCAACCGACCTCCAGTCGTGAAACTTACCACGGTACTAGACTCTTGCAGCCACGAGACCTTCGGATGCCCCCACCTCTACGAGACAGACCCTAACTTCTCCACCACCTACCAAATGTTGAGTGCCAACTCAATGGTCGCTAATATCCATCTTCAAGATGGGTTCTTGTGCCATATGGGCCATCTCCGCATTCCATCAAGCGAGCATGTGAAGCTGATTTGAGAAGCTCACTACAGTCAGGTGGCAGGACACTTTGGCATCAAAAAGACATTAGAAGAGCTGCAGAAACATTTCCACTGGCCAAAAATCTGACAGGATGTCAGCAAGTACATTAGGTCATGCATCGCATGTGCTATTTCTAAACCGACCACTAAGAAATAGGGATTGTACACCCCTCTGTCTACTCCTGACGGGCCATGGGAATCCATCTCAATGGACTACATGTCAAGCCTCCTATCCACCAAGAGGGGAAATGATTGTGTTTTTGTGGTTGTTGACCACTTTTCCAAGATGGCGATTCTAGCCACCTGCAAGAAGAACATCACAACAGAAGCCACTGCCAATATCTTCTTTGAACACGTATGGGTATATTTTGGGATCCCACAAACCATTATCTCAGACCATGACAGTCAGTTCCTCAACACATTATGGTCGAGATTGTGGTCACTGTTGGATACCAAACTCACCAAATCCACTTCCTTCCACCCCCAGACAGATGGTCAAACTGAGTTCGTCAATCGGATGATCATACATATCATGCACATGTACAATTCAAAACACCCCTGCACATGGGATGCAAGTCTTCCCTATGTCCAACATAGCTACAACCTAGCCTTGCATGTCTCAACTAGCCACAACCCCTTTCAGGTGGGGTTGGGATTCCAAGCATTGGGCCCCATGGATGTTGCACTACCCCTGGTGACCACCTCAGCTGACTCATCCCATTCTCCACCAGAAGCTGACAAAGCCACCCAGTTCATTGAGGGGATCCAACACATTCACCAATAGGTTTATGATATTATATAGAAGTCTAATTCCAAGTACAAGCAACAACATGATCAACATCAGGTGCCACATATGTTTAAGGTGGGAGACAAAGTTTGGTTGCACTTGCAGAAAGAACGCCTTACAGGGCCCCATCGAAATCTTCACCCACTCTGTTATGGGTCGTACACCATCACCAAGGTTGTGGGTGACAATGCTTTTGAGCTCAACATTCCCCCTTTCCTTGGCCTGCACCCAGTCTTCAACATGGCTCTCCTTTGGCCATATTTCCCACCATTATTGGATACCTTAGAGATAACAGAGCAATTGAAACCAATAGAGCTCAACCATGACTACATGAAACAAGAATCCAATGATCGTATTGTGGACACATAGATCAAGGGCACTCGACAACAAAGGATCCAACTTTATCGAGTCGTCAAAGTAGGGCATCTCCTGCACCAAGGCAAGTTTCTCACCCGGGGCCAAATTCAACAGAAATTTCCTCATATGATGGGGGAACTCAACGCAATGGAGAATATTTCTTACTAAGGAGGGAGGATTGATCTAGGTGGATATCGGTGGCCACCCACCTTTTCCAACTCGCTCAAAACAATTTTCTGGCAATTTTGGCAATTTACTATTTTTAGCAGTTTTTAACTTCTGGGGCCATTTTGAGGGCCTAAATGAAGGTTTTTTGGGATAGAGCTTCTCAATGATAATAAAAGGCTTTGATTGAGACCCCAAAATGAATCTCTTTGATGATACTTTTCCAACGGGCTCTCGTGTGCCTAAAACAAAGATCGTATTCAAAAGTTACCACACCAGGAAGTTGATGTACTAACTTACCCAAACAGGGTCCACATGACTTTTGGCGCTTCATCTCCCAGGGTTAGGTTTTTGGATGTCTAGGTTTTTTGGCATTCTTGTTTATTGTAAAAAGGCATTCACAACGTCATTGTAAGTATTTTCTTGGGAATGAGCGCAACTATCACATCTCTTCTTAGAGATAAGCTGCCACCATTCCATTAAGCTTGTTTTCCGCTGCATTTTACAGTTTCATCTTATTTCCTTAATGAATAGAAAACTAGTTTTACTCTATCTATGTTATTCCATGTTAATCATTTTTTAATAATTTGTATTCATTTCGTCCTGCTCATAAAATTTGGATCACTGAAGCATCTGTCTCGGTCTCAAAGGGTTGCTGCAGGTCTGGTAGTGAAACTACTAGGCCTGAGCACAAGCGCTGCTTCAAATCATCGAACACTTTTTTGGGGGGCTGAGCCCACACAAATTTTTCCTTACCACCACCCCTGGTTACTTGGATGAGGGTCCATGCAATATGGGAGAATCCCAACATGAACCTGCAGTAGAAATTGACACTACCCAAGAAGCTCCGAAGCTCAGTGAGTGTGGTTGGGGCTGGCTAGTCATGGATGACTTGCATCTTAGCTGAATCCACATGTACACCATGATGATCAAAGATGTAGCCCAGATAATGGACCTTGTCCATGCCGAAGGTTCATTTTTCCAAGTTGGAGTATAGCTTGTGCTACCGCAGGGTGTGTAGAACCTGTTGAATATGATGCAAGTGTTCTAACCAATTCTTGTTGTTAATGAGAATGTCATCCAGATACACCAGTACAAAAGTATTGGTGAATAGTCACAGGATATCGTCCATCATCCTCATTAAAGTGGATGGATCATTTTTCAAGCCAAAGGGCATGACCAACCATTCGAAAAGACCTTCCTTTGACTTAAAGGTGATCTTCCATACATCCGTTTGTTCTATCGAGACTTGGTGGTAGCCAGACTTTAGATAAATCTTATTGAAGTATTTGGCCCCTATGAGTTGGTCAAGGAGGTCATCAATTCAGGGAATCAGGTACCAGTTTCTCACTGTGATTTTATTCAGGGCCCAATAATCAATGCAGAGTCGCCATCTTCCATCTTTCTTCTGTACCAGCACGATTGGGCTCCCACAAGGTGATGAGATGGGATGGATTTTCCCATTGTGGAGAAGTTATTGGATCTACCGCATGGTCTTCACATTCTCTAATAGAGAGGGACGGTAGACTGGCCCATTGGGTAGTGGTGCATCAAGGGTTAGATTGATGAGGTTCTTGACTTGATAATGCAGAGGTACCCCGATAGGTGAGGAGAAGATATTCGAGTATGCTTCCACGACCTTATCCACTTGCTTCTGCTATGTGCAGAGGTTGGTCGCGGAGACCCTGGATGTGGTTGTGATATTTCTCCCATTCTGAGAGAGAATCACGAAGAAGACAAACTTCCCCATCTAAGAGATGACCTTCCTGCATTGCTTCATAGAGATCAAGGAAATAACACTAGGTGGGACTGCCTCCGATATCCTGTACAATTTCTTGTTCAACATAATAATAAAACTGTGAGGCGTAGACTCATATACAACATGGTGTTTCCATAAATATGGTTTCCCAAAAGAAAATTACAAAATTCGAGAGGGGAAACATCACACAATACCTCATATTTGAAGGGCTTGATGTTGTATGATAGGTGACATTGTTGGCTTATGCGAATGTCGCTTCCTTGGCAGAGCCATCTGATGGTGTAGGGATGTGGGTGCGGCATTGTCAACAGGGTGAGTCACTTGAAAACCTCTGCTGAGATGACGTTCTTCTGGCTACCACTATCAACAATGAAGTGTAGTGGGGTACCCTTCACCCACATCTATGAATGAAAAAGGCGCTCGCCTTCCTCTGGATCGTCTGTTTCATTGGGCTAGAGCTTGATGGTAGCAACGATAACACTGGATTGTACCTCAATGATTTGTATCCCCCTTTTTGGTTCTGACTCAGATTCGTAACCCACATATGATTTAGAGGCTTTCACCTCAGCCACCAACGACTTCTTTGAGAGAAAATCAATAGTGTTATGCCAAGGGCTCCTATGGAAGTCGCACCACTTCTTAGTATATTTCTTTTTCTTTTCGGTGTCCTTTTTTTCTCTCGGCCTGGGCTAGTTTTCCTGAGATGGTCCGTCTTTTCTCTGTCCTTTATTCTGCAGGTTGGGGCTACCCTTTCCTAGATTTTTCCATGAGGGGTTCCAAGGCCCAAATTTCTGCATCTTTTGTTTGATCTTCTGCTCTATTTTGATGACAGATCAGTAGGCCGCGCCCAAGGATGAGATGTCTAGAAACTACATTTCGGTCTGGATGTATCTATACAAACTATCGTGATACTTGATCACCAGATGTCACTCAGAATATTTGATACCCAGATTGGTGCATAAGGTATGGAAGATATTTGTGAACTCAAGCACTACTTGGTCTCTTTCCTGTCGCAGGGTGGTCTATTTTGTATACAGGTCGTCATAAATTCCAATAGAGTAGTATTGTTCTTTAATAACATCCTTGAAGGACTCCCAGGTGACCGCGACTGTAAATAATGAGGTTTCCTCTGTTTCCTTCTACTAAGAGAAAGTTTCCCACTAATCTTTGACATGGGGAACGACTTTGAGGAGCACAAAAGTAATCGTTTCTCTATTCGAGAAGTTATGGACATAGAAATACCCTTCTAGCAGATTCAACCATTTGTCTACAACATCTGCATCTATCTAACCTTCAAATATAGGAATATCGAAGTTTATTTTTACCTTGAAGGGGGCGGAGCCTCTGTTTGAGGAATATGCGTTGCTTGTTGGTAGCCACCGAAGGATTTGCTCAAAACTATCCACCATCCCGTTCCTCTATTGCGTGAGGGCTTCCTCGAGAAACATTTTGAAGAGATCTCCTATCCCGTTGTCTTTCTTTTCTCCCGCCTTGAGAGGTCACTTGGGCGTGCGAGAGCTTTTTTCCTCAAGAGAAACAAGCTCGAGACCCAATTCTTTGTACCCTGACCTTGTTGGGGACAAGCATTAATGACAACAAGGAGCAGACTGCTATGATACCATTGATCCAGATTTTATGAGAAGAATGAAATGAATACAGATTATTATCAAAATATGCTTAACACAGAATAAGAGATATAAGTAAAACTGGCTTCTATTCAATAAGGAAATAACCTGAAACTGTAAAATGCAGCGGAAAACAAGCTTGCTATAATGGTGGTGGCTTATCTCCGAGAAGAGATGTGATGGTTGTGCTCATTCGAAAGAAGATGATTACAATGAGGCTCTCAAGGAATTTTTACAATAAATAGGAATGTCAAAAACCCTAGACATCCAAAAACCTAACCCTAGGAGATGAAGTGCCAAAAGTCATGTGGGCCCCATTTGGGTAAGTTAGTACATCAACTTCCTGGGGTCATAACTTTTGCATATGATCTCTTTTTTAAGAGCACTATAGCCCATTGGAAAGGTCTACTCAAGGAATACACATGTTTCCTCTGGCAAGCCCTACACATATTGAATGCGGCGAGCCCTAAAAACGTTTTTTAGGTCCTCAAAATGATCCCTAAAGTTAGGGACCCGAAAACTAGGAAAAAACTACCGAACTGGAAAACTGCCAAAATGAGCCAGTTGGAATAGGTGGGAGGCCACCGAAATCCATATGGAAAATTATGCTCCTATTCCACCACCCTCTTCCCCCCTGCAACCACCCTCGGTCCCGGCTCCTCTGGAAGACGCCTCTGCCCACTTGGAAGAACCACCAAGCCAATAACACTCCTTCTTGGAATGTGCCTCATGCACCATATTTCGAGATGCAATGGTGGTATTGCATGATTTGGTGTTCATGATGTGCCGGGATGTGGATGGCCTGCGCTTCCGCTTGGAACTTCTGAATAAGAGAGGGAAAAAAGTTCTCCAAATGCTCTCCACTCTGCATGACCCTCGTCACTCCCCAGAACAGGCCTCTAGTGCACCAACGACCTCAACGATGGTCATGGCTCCGACTATCCAGGTGCCAGTAGTGGACAACAAAAAATGATAGATAGAATGCATGAGAGACGACATCTGGACAATTGTTAGACTGCATGGTTATTTTTGTCTATCATTTACATTTCTACAAGTGTCATTTTGGGATGAATGTGATGTCTAAAACAATGTTTTATTTTTTCTTGTTAAAAGTCAGTGTTAGGTTTTCTAGAAGGCCATACAAGTTTGAACGAGTCAGTTTCCCCACGGGGCAATTATGTTCCAGTTATTTAAATACTAGGTTTTTTTTTCCAGTTTTTAGAAAGAGGTTGAATTGGTTTCCCTTTGGGGCAATTCAACGCTCATAGTCCCTTGACACTCATGACACTACTGTAATTTTTTTTATCTTGAAAGGTAATATATACACACTTATTTAAAAAAAAAAAAACAATAATTTTGCTTGATCAGAAATTGTTGAAATTGGATATTTTAGTTGTTAAATTTGTACATTAGCAATGTTCCAAAATATTTTTAGGATCAATTCAATTTCATTCAAAAATACACTTTAAGCAACAAAATGTTATTTCACTAACAATTATATAACCAAATTTCAACCATAATCATTGGAAATAATAAAAAACATAGACTAAGCTAAATTATTATAAATATAAAAGAGTAAGTGGAAAACTTAATATTTTATTATTTTAGATTAAAATAAATTTTAATTTAAAAGAATATAATTTAAATTTTATCACTTATATCAAGTGTAATTTTCTTTTAATTCCATTTTTTTTAAAATTAAATTTATCCACTTATTCATTCAGTAATTAAATTAAAGTGAATATTATTGTGATGTTGATGTGAATGGGCTTAGCCAATACTTAATAGAGGCCGTGGGCATCATATTTCTTTTTGTTGAGGGTTCCAGAGTTTGGTTAATTGGAATTATAGATGATTTTAGGGGTTAAATTTGATCAATGTGCTAATTTCTCATGGATTTTCCAAAAATAAAATTAGCCAATTTCCATTTTTTTCCTAAAAACAATTCACCTAAATTCTATAAAATAAAATATTTTACCTTAAAAATTGCCAAAACATTTTCAAAATTTTATAAAAACTATATAAAATCTTTAGAAATTTGAATATTTTTACAAAACTATAACCATTAAAGAGTACTAAAATTAATACATGTTTCTATATTTTAATATAAATTGACATCTTTAAAATTATCGTCTACAATTTTCAAATTTCTCCAAAAATATAAGTTAAAGATTTTATCTATTTAAATTTTAATTAAATTTTTAATAACATAAATAAAATTAAATTAAAATTTTATGATATTATTTCATTATAATACAACTCTAATCATAATTTATGTAAAATTCTTATCAAAGTATTCATCTCCATACCATGTCTCATTCTCCTGATCCCACCCCTTATTGATCCCATTTCACTTGTTTAGTTGTTTCATTTGTTTTCAATAAAATTGATTTGAAAATCATTAATCTCATACCCAAACCCATTGAGATATAGAAAATTTGGCATGCTTCGACTTTTCATAGAGATTCCAAATTCGATTTGATAAGGAAAAAATATTGTACGGATAAAATACAAAAGTAGGTTACATATAAATTTAAAACCATGTATTTTTTAAATTCTAAAAAATTTAAAAATATACATGAATCATTGAATATGTTGATGTAACATTGATCATTCATTAAAAGAAATTTGAAACATAATTTAAATTTAAAACAAAACATATCATATATCATTGATTATTCGACTCTCAAGGGTGATCTCAATTCTCCGCCTCGAGTCCATAAATCATGATTCGAAATATCAAAGCGGAGAAGTATATTTATAACATTTCATAACTTCATTATAATGAATTTTCAAACATTACAGGTCGATCGGTTATCTTAGAAGCTCAGAATTTTCAAACATTATAAGTCAGTAGGAGTCCTCGGAGGCCGTATTTGTACATAGTCGAATGTTTGAAGAATTTCATATGCATTCAAAATTTCCGTACAGAAAACCCCAATTCGGGCGAATTATGCTACTGTGATCTTTAGAGCCTTTGATGTTGGCGTCCAAGCTCACAATATTCTAGTGACGGTTAAACTTAGGTGTGATATTCACACTTTGAACTTCATTTCTTCAACGACTCATAGTAATCATGGCCATGATCTCTAATCATATCTCTGCCACCGATGACGACCAACAAGTAGGGAAACAACACCTCTTCCATCTTGGGCACTTTATCACTCCAAAGTTTGTTGAATGGATGATCTCTGTTACTACCCACCGGGTGCGAGATCTACCAACACGAATCTCTTAGTTGCAGAGTGAGAAATACATTGGGTGGGAACTCTTTCTCTAATCATGTGTTTTTCTCCATGCCAAAGGCAAGTCCAAATGGAATGTGAACCTCTACATGTAGAAGACACACCAATTGATTTCCAAAACTCCCAATCAGAGTTGCACCGACATACTTTACAAATTTTACAGAGATCACATACTAAGAGAATATTACAGGGATTTGTGGAATGAGGTTAGAATCAGACCTATGCAACAAATTCAAGAACTTATCAACGTAATCATTGTGCACAAGGTTCCAAGATGTAAGTAGAGATGATTCCAGATCATTGCAATGAAGTCATCCATGAGCTGGATTAGCTTCCTCCACACTCGCAATTGGTGGTGAATTCAACTTTTCCATACCTTGAAGTCAGAATTGCCCTCTGCGAGTAAGAAACTCTTGAAGATACTCTTCTGCATAATTACACCACGTTTCCACCTTGAATTCGCATTCATAGCTAGAATCACAAAGCCAATCGCAGCATCTATTAATGTAACTTGTGCAAATTTCAAACTTATTTCACCATAGGCGTTAGATTAATTACGCCGAAAGGCTTACATCTATTGACAATGGACATAATTAATCACCTTTTAATCTAAAATTCTAATCTTATGGCTAACAATTGAAGATACTGACATATTCTTAGTTGTACTCTCTAATCAATGGATGAAATTTAATGCTCATAACTTCCTTGCATTTTTGAATACTTTTGTTACCTTGTTTACTTTTTCACATTTACTTAATATGATTAAGAAATTACTTCTCTAACCATTGATTGACAGGTTAACTGATTAAGAAAAATTAATATGTATAAAACTTTGCATTGCCACGTTCCTTGAGATTAAGCGTTTGTAGCTAGACGTAGTGGTAGCTACTGCAGTGGTAGCTGGACGCAATGGAAGCTGGGCGGATTTTTAGTGGCCGATACCTTTCGGCGTTCTCCATCCGCGAGTCGGCTGTGCTAGTGTCATTCCATCTACCTGTTGACGGGCGAAACAGTCCATCCGTCAACTGGGAGAGTGGAACCAGTCAGGGGTTGTCTAAATAACCCAAGTCGTTTGGTATGGACCACCCTGACGAGTTTAACGGCTCCGTTGGCCGCTCTGAGGTCTCGTAAGGAAACCAAAGAGAAAGTGATCTGAGCTAAATAATCTAAACTAAGGAAACTAGAAACT
>ML793871.1:485032-511461 GCA_009831015.1 Picea engelmannii | reverse complement strand
TTGACTAAATGATTCGCCAAAAAATTATATATGCATATTATGTTATTGATAAAATAGCCTTCAATTTTTCCTATGTATCATGGGGATTCGCCCATTTATTATACATATAAATTTAGGGGGGGTTCTTAAAATCACCCCTGGTTGTTCTTCCATGTCGGATGTGTCTAGTAGAGGTGGAAAGTAGGGCCGAAGGCGATCCACATTGAACAATGGGTGCAGACCAAGGAATGGTGGAATGTTGAGCTCAAAGGAATTTTCCCCTATAGCCTTGGTGAGGGTGTACGGCCCATATCGGAGCGGACGAAGCTTGCGGTGGGGTCCAGCGAGGCGCTCCTTTTGTAAATGAAACCACACTTTGTTGCCCACCTGGAAGTTGTGTGGCACCCGATGTTGATCATGTCGCTGCTTATACTTAGAATTGGCTCTGTCCAAGATGTCATGAACCTATTGGCAGATGTGTTGAATGTGCTCAATGAAGTTGTTTTCCTTGTCAACCTCAGACTAGACATGAGCTGAATCTGCCCGAGTAGCCACAAATGGCATGGCTATGTCAATGGGACATAGTGGCTGGAATCCCAAGCCCACTTGAAAGGGGTTGTGGTTGGTTGAACTATGGAGAGCCCAGTTGTAGTTGTGTTGTACATAGGGGAGGCTCTCATCCCATGTGCGTGGATTCTTTGAACTGTACATGTGCAGAATGTGTATGATCATCCGGTTGACAACCTCTGTCTGGCCATTAGTTTGTGGATGGAAATCTCTGGACTTGGTGAGCTTGGTGTCCAACATCGACCAGAGGCTGGATGAAAATGTACTGAGGAATCTACTATCCTGATCTGAGATGATAGACTGTGGGATCCCAAAGTGTACCCACACTCGTTCAAAGAAGAGTTTAGCAGTGGCTTCTGCTGTGATATTCTTCTTGCAGACCATTATAATGGACATCTTCAAGAATCGTTCAACGACCACAAAAACACATTCATTTCCATGCTTAGTAGAAGGAAGGCCCGACATGTAATCCATAGAGATGGATTCCCAAGGTCGACTGGGGGTATTAAGAGGAGTATAGAGGCCTTGCTTCTTAATGGTCGGTTTGGCAATGGCACAAGCAGTACAAGACTTGATGTACTTCCTGACATCTTGTCTAAGGTTCGGCCAATAGAAATACTTTTACAGTACTGCCACGATTTTCTCAACCCCGAAATGCCCAGCGACCTGAATATAGTGCATTTCCCAAATCATCTTGGCACGCTCGCTTGAAGGAACACAAAGGTGTCCCAAGTGACAAAGAAGGGCATCTTGGAGGTGAAAATTGGGAACTTTCTTACCCTCCAAGAGTGTATTGAATGTGTGGCCGAATTTTGGATAACTTGTGTAGAAAAGTGGCCAATCAGAAGTCTCGTGCCCACAAGAGTTGAGCACATTGGTTAGTGCCACGATGGGTGGTCGGTTGAGGTAGTCTGCAAAATTATTGGTGCTGCCTTTTTTGTACTTAATGTTCAAATGAAATTGTTGTAGGTATGTGGACCACTTCTGATGGCGATCGTTCTGCAACTTCCCTTGTGTCTGTATGAACTGCAGGGGTCGGTGGTCTATGTGGATGATCATTTCCTTTCCCAAAATGTAATGCTTCCATTGCCGACAAGCCTACACAATGGAATACATTTCTTTTTCATAAGTGGGATACTTCCGGACTGTGTCGGAAAGTGTCTCACTGTGATATGCCACTAGATGCCCATATTGAGTAAGGACTTCCCCAATAGCATAGTCAGAGGCATCTGTCTCGATCTCAAATGGTTGTTGCAAGTCTGGTAATCTGAACACTGGTGTAGAGAAGAGGTGATGCTTCAACTCCCCGAATGCCTTCTGTTGAGATTCAGACCAAAAGAATTTTTCTTTAGCTCCTTCCTTGGTGACTTGACTCAAGGGCCAAGTGATATGAGAGAATCCCAACACAAACCTGGTGTAGAAATTGGAAAGACCTAAAAAGCTGCGGAGCTATGTTAGGGTGGTTGGGGTTGGCCAATCTCGAATGACTTTGATCTTTACTAGATCCACATGCACCCCCCGCTCATCAATAATGTATCCCAGATACTGAACCTGGGTCATGCCAAAAGTGCATTTCTCCAAATTGGCACACAAGTTGTGTTGTCGTAGTGTTTGGAGGACCTATTGGATGTGGTGGAGGTGTTCTTCCCAAGTCTGGTTGAATATCATAATGTCATCCAAGTACACAACTACAAATGAGTTGGTGAATGGCCGTAGGATGTCATCCATTAACCTCATGAAGGTTGCAGGGGCATTCGTCAACCCGAAAGGCATGACCAACCATTCAAAAAGGCCCTCCTTGGATTTGAATGCAGTCTTCCACACATCATAGGGTTCGATTGGTACCTGGTGATACCCAGAATTCAAGTCGATCTTGCTAAAATATTTTCCCCCCTTGAGTTGGTCCAGAAGGTCATCAATCTATGGGATCGAGTACCTATTCTAGACAGTGTTCTTGTTCAGTGCCCGCTAGTCAATGCAGAGTCTCCAAGTCCCATCCTTCTTCTGCACCAACATGATCGGGCTCGGGTGATGAAGTCAGTTGGATGTGACCTTTCTACAATAGCTTCTAAATTTGCCTCTTGATTTCATCATTCTCTAGAACAAAGCGTTGATAGATGGGTCCATTGGGAAGTGGCGCACCTGGGGTCAGATCAACGGGGTGCTTGACCTAGAAGTGTAGAGGCACCCCTGCGGGGGAGGTGAAGATGTCCTCGTAAACCTCCACAACCTTATCCATCTGTTTTTATCATGTAGTAGGGCCCTGTCTAGAGGTCATGGCCACAATCTTTCTCTTTCCTTGAGGGCGGATAATCAGGAAAACAAATTTCCTAGTTTTGGAAATGAGCTTACCGCATTGTTTTGTAGTAACCAAAGAGATGGTGGTAGGTGGTGCTATCTCTAGTATCCTGTACATCTTATTTCCCAAAGTGATAATAACAACACGAGGCCTGGACTCATACATGACATGTCACTTCCACAAGTACAGTTGGCCTAATAATACATCAGAAACATCAAGAGGAGCAATGTCACATAATACCTCATCCGTGAAGGGCTTGATGTTGTAGGGAAGGCGACATTGTTGACTGACGCAGAGGTCCCATCCTTGGTACAAACACCCGATGGTGTATGGTTATGGGTGTGCTATGGTCGACAAGCCCAGCCACTTCATGACCTCTACCGAGATGAGGTTCTTCTGGCTACCGTTGTCGACAATGAACTACAACGGGGAACCCTTTACATACATCTTGGAATGGAAGAGACGCTCTGCCTCCTCTGGATCTTCATGGTCGCAACAGTGGCGTTGGGCTCCGCGTCGATAATCTGCTTCCCCCTGTCATTCCCCTTGTCAGGTTTTTATTCAGAGTCATAGCATGCATCCGATTCAAAAGCCTTCAACTCGGCTACCAGTGACTGCTTGGCCCGACACTCACTTGTGTTGTGAGTGGAGCTCTTATGGAACTCACACCACTTCCCCATGTCCTTTTTTGGCTTCGTGGTGTTGTTATTTTCTTGTGGCTTTGGCAGATTGTCCTGGGCTGCCCCGCCTTGGCTTGGTCTTTTATTCTGCAGTTTGGGGGTACCTTTCCCTTGCTTTTGATTTGCAGACCCAAAGTCTTGCTTCTTCTGTTTGAACTTCTGCTCAATCTTGGCAGCATATCGATATGCCACACCAAGCAAGGAGATGTCAAGGAACTCCATTTCCTCCTGAATGTATCTGTACAGACAACTGCGGTACTTTAACACCAAATGTTTCTCTGAATCTTTGATACCCAACTTTGTGCGTAAGGTATGAAACAGATTTGTCATCTCATGCACATCTTGGTCCCTTTGTTGCCGCGGCGTAGTCCATTGTATGTATTTTTCCTCATAGCTCCCCACGTGATAATATTGTTCCTTGATGGCATCTCGAAAATAATTCCAAGTGGTTGTGGCCGAGAACAGAGAGGTTTCTCCCTCGCCCTATTGCTCCGAGTAGGTTTCCCACCAGTCCTTGACATGGGGTGCGGTTTTGAGGAGTGCGAAAATAATCTTTTCTTGATCGAAAAATTCATGAACTGAGAAATATCCCTCTAATAGATTCAACCATATATCTATGACATCTGCATCTATTTGGCTCTCAAATGTGGGAATGTCAAAGTTTACTTGTACCTTAAAAGGAGTGGCATGTCCAGAGTGGTTGTTGGATGTTGATGCGCCGCCAGTGGGAATCCATTGAAGAATCTGGGAAAAGTTGTCCATCATCACGTTCCTTTGTTTCTCGAGGGCCTCCTCGAGCAACATTTTGATAGGATCTCCTGCTCCCTCATCTTTATTTTCTTCCCCCATGGGCGGTCGTTGGGTTTTTCGAGGCTGATCTTGCAAAGGTTCAACTAGATCGATCCCCAACTCCTTATACCCTGACCTCGTTGGGGACATGGAAAGAAGGATCGAGAATGAGCAGACTGCTCTGATACCACTGATCCGGATTTATGTAGGAACAAAATGAAATACGGAAATACACATAAACGCAGAGATGCGGTGGAAATAAGAGGTCATTTCATTAATAACAAATGACTGAAATATGCTTATAAACAGAATGGAAATAAACTAGCTAGGGCGCTGGTAGCTTATCTCTTAGAAGAGATGTGGCGACTACTGGCCTCTGAACTGTGTTAAAATGAGGCTCGAAGGCCTATTATTATTGAGAAACAATGGAAAACCCTTAACATCCAAAAACCTAACCCTAGGAGATGAAATGCCAAGACTATGGGCCCTGTTTGGGTAAGTTGGTACATCAACTTCCCGGGGACGTAACTTTGGCATACGATCTCCATTTGACGTGTTTCATAACTCGTTAGAAAGATCTATCTGAGGACTACAACTTTTGGGTGAGCAACATGATCTACAATCCATGTTGCTCCCCATTTTCCCAAAAGATGTCGTTTAGGGCCTCAAAACGGCTCCGGAAGTTCAGGACCCGAAAAACTGCTAAAAATAGTAAACTGTGCGGAAACTAAAAAACTGAAAGAAGCAATGGTGGGGGTCCAAGTGGAATAGGTGGGTGGCCACCAATATCCACCTGGATCAGCCAGTCTATCATTGCTCTTTGTTAGAGAATGAGGAGATCAAGCGCAGATCCAAGAACTGCTCCACAAGGGGCACATCCGGCCCATCTCATCACCTTGTATGAGCCTAATCATGTTGGTATAGAAGAAAGATGGAACTTGACTACTCTGCATTGATTACCGGTCTCACAATAAAATCACAGTCGGAAATCGGTACCCAATTCCCCGAATCGAAGACCTTCTTGATTAACTCACAGGGGCCAAATACTTCAGTAAGATTGATCTGAAGTCTGGCTACCACCAAGTCCCGATAGAAAAAACAGATGTATGGAAGACTGCCTTCAAGTCAAAGGAAGGCCTTTTTGAATGGTTGGTCATGCCCTTTGGTTTGAAAAAATTCTCCATCCATTTTGATGAGGATGATGGATGATATCCTGCAACCATTCACTGATACTTTTGTAGTGTTGTATTTGGATGACATTCTCATTTACAACAACACTTGGGCCAAACACTTGCAGCATATTCAATAGGTTTTGCACACCCCGCGGCAGCACGACAACACAAGCTATACGCCAACTTGGAAAAATTCTCCTTCAGCATGGACATGGTCCATTACCTGGGCTACATTGTTGATCAACATGGCGTACATGTGGATCCAACCAAGATCCGATTCATCTGTGACTGGCCATCCCCAACCACACTCACTTAGATTTGAAGCTTCTTCGGCCTTGGCAATTTCTATCGCAGGTTCATGGCTAGATTCTCCCATATTGCATGGGCCCTCAGCCAAATAACCAGGGGTGGTGGTAAGGTGAAATTTGTGTGGGGACAGTACCAAAAAAAAATGTTCAATGATTTGAAGTAGTGCTTGTGCTCAACCCCAATAATTTCACTACTAGACCTGCAACAACCTTTTGAGATTGAGACAAATGCTTCAAACTATGTTGTGCATGTCGTTCTCACTCATCATGACCACCCCGTGGCCTATCATAGTGAGACACCATCAGATTTTGTTTGTAAGTACCCTACTTACGACAAATAAATGTACTCCATTGTGAAAGCCTACTGCTAGTGGAGACATTACATTCTTGGGAAGGAGACAGTCATCCACACTGATTATATGCCAATGCAGTTCATGCAGACACAAGAAAAATTGCAGAATGATCGCCATCAAAAGTGGTCCACATACTTGCAACAATTCCACCTCAACATCAAGTATAAAAGAGGAAGCACCAATCGCATTGTTGATTGCCTCAGCAGACCTCCAGATGCGACACTCACCATGGTGCTAGAATCTTGCATCCATGAGACCTCTGGATGGCTCCAAATCTATGAGACAGACTCGGACTTCGCCACCACCTACTAAATGTTGGGTGCAAATGCAGTTGTCGATAAGTTCCATATTTAGGATGGGTTGTTGTGTCTTCTGGACCATATCTGTGTTCCATCAAGTGAGCAAGAAAAGATGATCTAGGAATCCCACTACATTCGGGTGGCAGGACACTTCGGCGTCGAAAAGATAGTGGCGATTCTACAAAAACATTTCTACTAGACAAAACTTCGACAGGAGGTCATCAAGTATATTAGGTCCTGCACTACCTACATTATTACCAAACCGACCACTAAGAAACAAGGCCTATACACCCCTCTTATTACTCCTGATAGGCCATGGGAATCCATCTGAATGGACTACAGGTCGGGCCTCCCATCCACCAAGCGGGAAAATGACTATGTTTTTTTCATTATTGATTACTTTTCTAAGATGACGATTCTGGTTGCCTGGAAGAAGAGAATCACAGCAGAGGTCACTGCCAAGCTCATCTTTGAATGAGTTTGGGTACATTCTGGAATCCCACAAACCATTGTCTCAGATCAGGACAGTCTATTTCTCAGCACATTATGGTCGATCCTCTGGTCACTACTGGACACCAAGCTCACCAAATCCACGACCTTCCACCCCAGAAAGATGGCCAAACCAAGGTTGGAAATCGAATGATGGTGCATATCCTTCACATGTATAATTCAAAGCACCCTTGCACATGGGATGATATCCTTCCCTATTTCCAACATAGCTACAACCGAGCCCTGCATAACTCAACCGGCCACAACCCCTTTCAGGTGGGGTTGGGATTCCAACCATTGGGTCCCATAGATGTTGCACTTCCCCTTGCGGTCACCTCAACCGACTCATCTCCTGCTCCATCTGAAGATAAAAAAGACACCCGGTTCATTGAGCGGATCTAGACCATTCGCCAATAGGTTCAGGATATCCTACAAAAGTCCAATGACAAGTACAAGCAATGCCATGATTAACATCGGGTGCCACATAAGTTTCAGGTGGGCTACAAAGTTTGGTTGCACTTGCAGAAAGAATGCCTTACTGGACCCCATTGGAAGCTTCTCACACTCTATCGTGGTTCATACACCATCACCAAGGCTGTGGGGTATAATTCTTTTGAACTCAACATTCCTCCTTTCCTTGGCCTGCACCCAGTGTTCAACGTGGATCTCCTTCGCCATTATTTCCCACCATTATTAGACACCTCAAAAGTGGTAGAACAACTGACACCAACATATCTCAAATCTGATTTCATACAATAGGAATCCAATGATCAGATTATGGACACCTAGATCAAGGGCACTCGACAACAAAGTATCCATCTTTATCGAGTCGTCAAAGCAGGGCAACTCCTGCACCAAGGCAAGTGGCTCACCCGGGGCCAAGTTCAACAAAAATTTCCTCATCTGATGGGGGAACTCAATGCAATGGAGAAAATTTCTTCCTAATGAGGGAGGATGGATATTGGTGGCCACCCACCTTTTCCAACTGGCTCAAAACAGTTTTCTAGCAATTTTGGTAATTTACTATTTTTAGCAGTTTTTCACTTCCAGAGCCGTTTTGAGGCCCTAAATGATGTTTTTTTGGGAAAATAGGGAGAAACATGGAGGTTTCTTCTATATTTCCTCCAAAATTAATCTCCTCAACAATACCTTTCCAACGAGCTATCATACACCTAAAATGGAGATCGTATGCAAAAGTTACAACCCCGAGAAGTTGATGTACTAACTTGCCCAAACAGGGCCCACATGACTTTTGGCGCTTCATCTCCTAGGGTTAGGTTTTTGGATGTCTAAGGTTTTTAGCATTCCTGTTTATTGTAAAAAGGCCTTCAGAGCCTCATTTTAATCATCTTCTTGCGAATGAGTGCAACCATCACATCTCTTCTCAAAGATAAGCCACCACCATTCCAACAAGCTTGTTTTCCATTGCATTTTACAGTTTCATCTTATTTCCTTATTGAATAGAAAACCAGTTTTACTGTATCTTTGTTATTTTGTGTTAAGAACCTGTTAATAATCTTTAGTCATTTTGTTCTACTCATAAAATCAAGATCAAAGAAGGGGATGAAGGACTAGAGGGAATGTAGCTGCAAAAAGATAAAATCCATATTATTAACCTTCCAGATGCTCGCCCAAAGAGGTATTGAGAACAATGAAATGATTCTCTTAAAAAATCAAAGACCTGCAAAAGAAAAATTCACATTATATATATCCCACTTGTTGAGGTGTGTACCTCTAGATTCATCTTCTCCACATGAATTAGAGAGGGGTTCCTAAAATTAATGTATGATTCACCCAATAGGTCGCTTTGTCAACCCTCCCATACCTAACCTGGAAAATTGCATAGGGTCTTTGAGCACTTGTTTAGTTTGATGAGGTGGTTTTTGATGCACATGCTTAGGTGGATATTTTATTTATTTGATTTACTTATCATGATGCATTTGACTTGAGATCCTTGGAGGGCGTATTCATTGACTTTGTAGGACCTAGTTGGTGGACATATTTGGAAGAACAAGCCTAGCTTGGGCTTCCTTGGGGCTTGAATACCATAGGCTGGATACCCTGGCCCAAACACTGGATGATGATGGTAGAATTTGGAGGCCTAAGACGCACCTTGGAGGATCTACCCTAGCCCATTTCCAACCCAACGTTTTTCTCTTGAGGCCAAAATGTCACACTTGAGGAGATTGACATCACCCTAGGGCTAGGGTTTTGGTGGTGAAGGTATTGATGATGGACACTTGACATGTTTTGATGGGAGAAGGATTGTCTTGAATGGGGAAACCCTACCGCATGAGAGGGAGGCCCTAGAAGTCCCAACAACTTCCATTATTTACTCTAACGACTTGCAAAAGGTGTCAAAACGTCGCCCTTTAGAGGGATGACATCACATTAGGGTTTCATAATTGCATTTTTTAAAGTTAAATTTGAATTTGATAATGTAAAGGGGAAAAGTAAGGGTTGTTGACCCTTTACTTTGTGGTTACCCTAAAATTAAGTGGACAAAAATGTTTAGGGGGATTTGTAAAAATAGAGATCAAACTCTTGTCATTTTACCATAGCTCTCCCATTGTGAGAAGACTATTGTGGCTGAAATTTGTGCCCTACTTGGGAAATTTGGATATCTCTCTCTTGTGAAAATGATTTTTGGTAATCTCTCTTGGTGAACTGTTGAGATAAGGTGGTGTGCACCTCTTGGAGACTTCTTCTACTACTTATGGATGGACATTACTTGGTAAACTAGGGTTTGGTATTTTCTATTGCGGAATTGGTAAAGAAATTTATGCATGTGTTGGTGTTTTTTACTAGTTTCATTCATATTATTGTCTTAAACCCTTGGAGGAGTATAAGAGGATACACCCTCCACCAAGTTTCACATTATTTGCAATTTTATAAGTCAACTTTTGCAAGTTTTCTAGGAGGAGTACAAGGGTGTAGACCCTCCTAGATTTACCTCAATTTTATTTGCATACCCTATGGAGTAAGAGGGTTTACACCCCTAGGGCCCCATTCAACCTTAGGGCCCCATTCACCCCTCAATTTTATTTTCATACCCTATGGAGTAAGAGGGTTTACAGCCCTAGGGCCCCTAGGGATGTTTTTTGGATCTAAATCATACTTTCAGGGCCCCATTCACCCAAATTTTAAAAGCACTAATCTGAAGTTTGCATTTGAGAAATGAATTGTTTGCATAGGTAAACGTGATTTAGAGAGATATTGATCTTGTTTAAGTTTGAATATTTTCTTGATGCATTGAGGTTGCTAAGGCATTTAGGGAATCTTTGTTTTCTTAGTATTCTTAGATATATAACTCAATAAAAAAATATAGCCATTAGGTATGCAACAAATTACTCTCTTCTTGATTATAACTCACATTTCAACCGTCAAAAGTTGCTAATAAATTGCCCCTATAACCTACTAGCCTCAACACACCTTTTGGGTGGCTTACTTGCTTGTTTTGTGGGTTGGAATTTTCTGTTGTAGCAATATTTTTCTACATACATAAGGCTGATAAAACATATCTGCAGTACTTGTTTATAACAACCATAGTTTATTGCTAAAGTCTTATGCTTTCATAATTGAGTTATACTAGTGATTTCTAGGTTATCTGTTGCATCATTTACTTGAATTTTAGCATCTTGTTAGCATATCTACTAATCATTTACTTTCTGATATACATATTTGTTGACTACTTCAAATAGGGACATCAATATCAACTTGCTTGTCCACTTAACTTGAAGCTTGTATACTAGTCTTTTCTTGTGTCTTGGGCAGGTAAAATAATCTTCTATAGGTACTCAAGCATTTGGAAACCATAGACCATCCTCAAGACTCATTATAAATCCACTTATCACTTAGAAACTTTACCTACAGGGGCATCACTTCCATCATCTCACTTTTCGTCTCATTTCCCCCCAGGGTCACCCAAGACTCCCCCCTTATGTTGGATTCTTCCATCACTAAAGTGAGGGGAGGAATTATCTAAGGTGACAGTGGGTAAAATATCCCACCATTATCTTGATCTAGTGGATTTGGTCAGTATTTTCCCAACCTAAAATTTGTGTGATAACATTTTGGCATCGTTGTCGAGGAAGATTTTGAATTCTCTTGCGTGCCCTAATGACACTTTGGAAAGCTTCCATCCCAAAGCCTTTACTCCTATCTTTCCTGGTGACCCCACTTGAACGATGTTCCCTTTCCACCCTTGATGAGATTCTCTTCAAACTCATTTGGCGACTCCACCATCCCCCAATCCACCTTCCTAGAATCATTATTCAAGAACTCAACTTTTCCTATTACCCTTTCCATCCTTTGATGAGCCTTGATATCACCCGAAGACTCCATTCAGGTGTCATTTTAGATAATGGAATTATGGCACCATGGGGTGAACCCTTTCCTAGAAATTGTCATCTTTCAAGAAGGGTACTTTTACATATGGAAATGGAAAAGTTGTTGATGAAGCCGATGAGGAACTGATAAATCTTGTAAAAAGTTTATCTCAAGAATCTGTTGAAGAAAAAGCCCTTGGAGATGAAGAGATGTTCTATGAATAAATTTACCAAGAAGATCATGATGAAGTTTCTCATGTTGAATATCCAGACAAGGCATTTGTATCCATGCTCCTGCTTGATGAATATGAAGTGCTAGTATCTGCCATTCCATTCGATGAAGACATCTAAGACTCTATTCCTCCTACACATAAAGAAGAGAAGATGATGATTTATAACCCTTTCAAATATATTGATGATAGTTTATTCCATGATTTTGGAGGTGAAGAAGTATTAGAGGAACTCTTGGATGTGACAGATCCTTTTTGGAAAAAGAAAACAAAGTGTTCTATATTAAGGATCAATCCCCTTGTGATGAAGAGGCGATGGAGGGGCATGTCTATAAAGAGAAATAAGAATTCTAATGAGGTGTGACATGTTGTGAAACCTAATGATACATTGTTATATTTTCTCCAAATTGATGAAGGTGAGGATGTCCAACCTTGTTTTCCTCCTGCACATGCAGTTGAAGAAGAAACTAGTCTCAATGATAAAGAATATTAAGATCTAGTTGAAGTTGCCCTAAACTTTGTTCTTCCTGCACACGAAGACAAAGAGATGGTCATTTAACGTCATACTGATGGTCTTATGAATGTAACACAACCGACCCCTATGTGCTCTTTTAAGGGGTGGAGCATCAAAATTTCGCTTTCCTTAACTCTCTCTAGGTTCCCCTTTCTTCATATTGCAGGTTCTTCCAAACCCGTGGGCTCTTTCCTGGCCCCTTTGAAGGATTTGAACAACATGCGCTAGCTCTTCATTCTAGACCCTTCCTTCATATGACCTCAGGCTGTGACCACAGGCCTAATCAAAATGTGCTTCGTGACTTCGCGACTTTGGGTATTCTGTTGTGAGTCACCTGACTCTCTCGATTTCCCGAATTATGAACTAGATCCTAGTGAGCGCTAGCTCCTTCCCTTATTCTCCACTGAGGTGACCTCCAACTATGACCTGGGGCCCACTTTCAAGCGTTTCAAGACTTCACACTTCACAGACTCAAAATTTAGCTCACTTTATTCTCCCTGAAGTCCGAACTCTGAACTTCACTTATTTTAGATCAACGGTCCACGAACTTCTGCGATCTGATGATCCAAATCACCTCTTCGTGAATCGGGACTTTGTGTTTCGTGAAGTGGGAAGATTTCTTGCCTCTTTTTACCGATTCTCGATCCCCAAAATCCACTTGGGTCAGATCGACGGTCCATATCTTTCCTCAATCCAACAGTCTTGGTCACATCGCAACTTTAGGTTTCACAGGTTTAGTCACAACAACGCGTGATTCTCCCATCGCACGAACCTGAACTCAGATATCGGATGGTCAATGTGGGTCCCGATAGATCCTTGGATCTACGGTCGAGATCACATCATGACTTCAGGTTCCAGACTTCAAAGGATACATCCCCTTCACAATGATTACCAACATTCATTGAACTTGCGAAGACTGAAGGAGTCGAGGTGTTAATACCCGTGCTCCTTTAAATCTAACGGTCATGACAGACCTGGATCCTCCTGAACAGATCGTGTCCATTCATCTTCCAAACGAAAGGATATTCCCTTTAAATACTTGAGTCTTTCTATACTTCCTGATCTTTGTTGGCTCTGAAAGGCTTAAGAGCTTTGCGCTCTTTCTCTTGAATGTAATGCTTGGAAGAATTATTCCGCGCACACCTTACATTCATTCCTCAACTCTAGGAATTAAGAGGTTATTAACCTTTTCCCACCTCATAGAGACTCTGTGCATATCAACACTACCTCTCCTGAGCTTAACTGACTCCATCCTCCTAGAGACTCTGGGAAACTGGGAGTGTCGACGTGCACCCGTGAAAATCGTGGCCAAGGTTGACGAACTCACAGTCCACTTATTTTAACTTAATCCATCGCAGGGCTCGGGCATTTATGTAAACAAATCAAAAAATTCCATACTTAAATACACAATTTAAACGAGAATAAAGAGATACAGTATAATCATTAAACAAACATGCATATCCCTGAGTCATTCACATGATATCCAACTTTATTACATGGTTACAGCTCAATTACACATGGTATGAGAATACTTATCTATTACAGTTTGCAACCAACTAATTGACTATGGATGTGTGCCTTTCCACCCAACCATAGGCTTAGAGGCATTCATTCTTAGCACTCTCGCCACCCCTATGCCAAGCCATGATATCACTAAGGAATTTACACCATCTCTTAGAGAGACTCTCTCTGTCATAGCGACCCTGCGAGGTTTATCAGATGCTTCCTCAGTATCAAGCTTGCGTTCAGGTCCTTTAGGTTGTGTTCTCTGTAATTCCTTTTGGTTCGCACATCTCCTTCCGAGATTGCACTCCCATGTGTATGTATCTTACCTTCCTTCTTTAGGAAGGTTTCCGACCTATCCTATTCCTTCTATCAGAAGGAAGCTCAGGTCTACAGGTCTATGTGGTAGTTCAGGCTGACAACCCATGTATCCATTCATGGGGGTTATTGATTATTCAACCACAAGTCCTTTCCTTCATTAATGGATTCTTTCCTCTAGAGATATCCTTTCTCGTACTTCAAGGTTTCACCCCCCAACATTTAGTTATGGTAAAGTTAGAAATAATACATTTACATCATCCACATGCCTTAGCATGGTAATCCTATTTTATGATTAATTACAAGCTGGGGGAAACATGGTGTTACAATTCCCTCCCCCTTAAAGGAACACCGTCCTCGGTGTTTTTTCTCAGAAGCCCCTGTTATGCCTTTCTCATTCCACCACTTCAGAAGTCTTGGCCTTTATCCTCGGTCAGGTCTTTTTTCAGACTCTTAGTCTTCGTCGTTTGCCTTCAATAATTCTTGGACAACAAGCACATTAATCACAATTTTATGCAAAAACATCTTACTGTTGTTCAAAATTCAAGAGGAAAATTTCATAATCTATCATAATACTTATCTGTGCAGTTCATGGGGTTTCATCCACATGATTGTCTTGTTATCCAGGCTCACTATTTTTCCTAGACATACCCATTGTGTGCATGATCCCAATCAATAGTTTACAAGAACTATCAAGGTATCCTCTCCCTTGTGGTCACTCAGCCTCCAGGCCCAGGCTCAGGAATTCCCTTCTCTGTTATACAGTTCCTCAGGTGATCCATCTTGCCTTGCCAAGGATTTCTCATATAGGAAGAATTACAGAGACTTCATCGAGCCTTACAGTCGAGGCATCCCTCACACTTGATCTGCCGAGGCATCCCTTCGGCTTGTTTTACCTCATTACAACATATTCCAGGAGATCATGACTTACCATGAGGTTTTCATGTCTCAAAAATGGCCTCTTTCATTCTTTTCATCTTGACAACCTTCACCTGTCCTTTCTGGATAGATCTTTTCTTTTCACCTGTATCACAGGTATACATAAATTCATGAGACATCGTCATAAATTTTAAATTCTAAATTTTCATTGCAAATCTGTCACCCACATATTTTCCAGTTCCATATTTATTTTTAGATCTGTTCTGCATGGAACCAGATTCAAAAGAATGGGACTTTCTTCCCCATAGCATTTTATCTCAACAGGAAATTGGTCTTCCTTATGGGCTTACAACATTGCCGTATCCAAGACTCTTTCTTCCTACAAGTCAACTTTCCTCAGCCAAAAAATTTCTTAGTTTTTATGCACACTATATTTTCTTCGCATACTTGCAGTGGCTCATAAACAATTTCATAATTGTGCATACTAACAATCCAATTCACTTTTTCAAAAAGGAAATACCATTCCTTGCATTTTGGCTCAACAGTAAATTGGTCTTCCTTATGGACTTACAACACTTCCATATCCAAGGCCCTTTTCTCCCCGCAATTCATCCTTTTCACAGCCAAACAAACTGTTAGTCTCTCATGCATCCATATATATATATATATATATATATATATATATTCAAAACCATGCATACTAAAGTTCAACTAATCTATATAAACATTAAAAGGGAATCACATTCCTTGCCTATGCCTCATTTCAACATATCAAACCTTTCAAATCATAATTCAACATTTCAAAGGATTTTAACAAAGGTATCAATATTCATCCCCACATTCATACCCAATGCACTCTTGCATTGATTTCAAGTTTGTCACATTTTATGATAGGTCCTTGGCCATGGCGTGTTGGAATTTTAACCAACCATTTCATCATATGGCGTATTCATTTTCATTCATTCTTACAACAAGACTATACTTCCTGCTATAGGTCGATCACGATCCCAAATCAATACACATGAAACTTAAAAGTTTTCTCATGAATGCACCCAAGTATTATGCCTTCATTAGTAACCAGGGTTCCAACACTCATGGCCACCCAAGAAATTCTCTTTTCCTTAATACCTCTATAACTTAAGTAGAGTATTGGAAGGTCCTCCTTCCTTAATGGGAAATCCATCTTCTTCCCTCTTATGTAAACATGCATTCCCTCAATGCATTCCATGCAACGTGCTAACTATGAGCACCTTGATTCCCATAGATCCAGTCCCCATGACCATTGTCGAATCGTAGAGTTCTAAACTCTATCTTCCTTGACTGGCCTAAAGGAACTCCATTTTCTCTTCATGAGATCGAGAGCTGTGACCTCAACTCTATTCTTTTCAATCGTTTTCCTTTCGGCTCTCATGTCCAGGCGCTATGATTCTGACTTAACCCCTTGTCTGCAATTTGACAGTGAAGATCCATTTTCCCCCAGATCCAATGGTTGCAAGGGATTGCAGAACCTCAACTAGATCGTGGTTTAATTCTCCTTTTGATCTTTGCAATGAATACGGGTCGTCCAATCTACGATCGGACCCCGAACTCAAAAAAAAAACTATATTGAGTTTAATTTACAGGTACAGGTCCTGACATTAACCCACATGCATATACCTTCCCCACAATGAATACAGGTCATCGATCTTATCCCTAGATCGATTCTAACCCATAAGATTCCAAATACAACAAACCCGACATAGAAGTATTTGACCGAGAATTTAGACTGAGAGAAGAGCCTCGATTTTCCAAATTCAACCATAGAACCCAATCGTGGTACACATTTACGTGGTATTAATGCATGGGTTCCTTGCAGGTCCACCCACCGATAGTTCACAGATCAATGATTCACAGTGTTTGTGGAATCTCTAATGTGTTCGCTCTTTATCAAAGAGTTCAATCTCTGCAATGAATACATGCCACTGATCTTATCAAACGACTGGCATTTGATCCATTAACTCTAGTGGATCTTGAAATCAATCTGACGACTTAGATCGATTTCCTTCCGATGACTGAGATTTGTAGTTGATCGAAGGGATTTCTATGATCTCTTATTAAAGGTTTTTGACCTTTTGAGTCAACATAGATCATTTGGTTCAGATGCTCCTGCATCATACAATCAATCTTCACTGCCAAAGGTTCACACCTCCATCATTCAGGTTCTCCTTCTCGAATCATGCCCTACATGGGTATCCATGGCATACAACCACCTTTCAAAAATTTCGTGCATAGCATTAAGACAATAAAATATTTTTAGACATGTCCTAGCACATCTTTATGCACTTCATCACATTATCCTTAATGTTTTCACGAGTTCCACACAAAAAAATCTCGATTGTTTCTACAGAAATACAACCACTGTCACTATGGTTCCAAAGAATTTACTTTCATCTACGTACCATCTCTCTCATGCCAGAGAAAATGTAATACTCAGCAAGAAAAGAATTGAGGGATCTCCATTCTTCCAATTCTTTCTACATCGCCTGGGATTTTTCAGCCCAGTTGATTTATCTCTAAAGGCCTAACTACCTTTTCTTAACATGGCTTCAACCATGCCTATTCAATCAAACATATTCCTTTATTCATTCATTAGTCTTCTATTCATTAGGTGATGTTTCCAAAATGTAATCCAATATTCTTATATATATATATATTATTGTAGCTCATTGCTTAATTCTCAACAATAATTAAGGTTGTGACTCTGTCCTCCTAACAGTGTCTTCACACAATTCCTCCACATGGAACTCCCTCAACATGCAACTTCCTTATTGCATATCCATGGCCTCAACCTTGAGTTAGCTTCAGTTGTTTACCAAATATTCCATAAGGAATATAAACATGCATCTTGGTCAGACATCCAAATTATGTATCCACACATATTCTGGTTTTGTTAACTTACATCCATGATGTACTTAACCAAATGCATAATAAAAATTATGTGTGTAGTTGGCATGGTTATATCTCATAGCCTACATACATCTCTACTTTAAAACTAGTCAACTCATGATTGTTTACAATCATTCTCATGTGATCCTAAGGCATAATCATTTGCCTCTTATCATGACAATAGAGCATCCTTGATCATTTACTCTTTCATTTATTTGTATTGGATTTTCCTAGGGGGATGGAACACATTCCCCTTAAGCTATCATTCAACACAGAACTTTCATGACTCATCAAAATGGAGTCAACCATGCATCCATGGTATTCATTCAATCTTGGCAAGTGCAATGCTTGTCTCTCATTTCCCTCATTTAGGCAGTCACCTCATGCCTTTAGTATACCTATACTCTTACATCATACATATGCATCACTTTCACATTTAATATCATTCATACCTAATTGGTATTACTATTAGGCTTCATGTCAAGAATCTTCACAATGCATTCAATCCATGCACTCAAGCATAAACACATACAAGCTTAGCTAAACATTCATCATGCAAGCTCTTGTGTGTCTCACACTCCCAGATCCTCCTCCAAGGATATTGCTTCCATCCTTATGACAAGCCTCATAGAAAAACTCACCACTGAGTTTCCCTCTCAGTTGAGAGATGGCAGACATTCACATGACATCCACATGGATGTTGAATCAGACATAGCCATAACCATGTTCCCTTTTTATACGGTAACAGCTAGCAAGAAAACATTCTTGCCTCAAGCTCCCTGGAACATTACCCAACTTATAAATACATTCTGGAAAATTATAAACCATGCCCAAGGTAATAGAATCAGCCAAAATATCTTTCAATTATATCTATATGGCTACCATCCACCACTGGATGTCAATTTGACCCTTTGGGATTCTAGAAGTGCCCCAACACTTCCTTTACCACATTCAGGATCAACATTTAGTCAACCATTTTATCTTATCTTTAACAATAATGTCTAATATCATTTGGACTACTTACTAAGTATCCTAGTTCATAAATCCAGAGTATATTTAGGTCAAGTTTGGTCTTGACCATTACATCTAGATTTTTTTTTTCCTTTTGTTCAGCGCAGTCACGGACGGAGGCCATTCTCCTCCTCCCACAAGAACTTTGGTAGATTAGTTTTCCTATCCACTGAGCAAGGGAGGCTGTTGTGATTTCTCACTCAATCACTCTATAATTCTACAGCTTCGTTTATCATCTTGATTAGAAAAAACTTGTCCAACAATTCCTGTACCCAGAAACAAAATTCGTTTCTCATTCCACTTGAAACCCGAGACCTGTGCATGCTCTCCCTTTTCAGGGAATGGTCACCAGACTCATTCCTGTGATCATGAGGGGTTATACACCTATACTATATTTAACCCTTCATTAAATAAGTAATCATTATTGCTACAGATTCTTTCCATTCCTTCACATTTCTATTTTAGTTTAAATATTAGTTTTCTTCAACATAATCCCACTCTTGTAGGATCAACTATCATTTCCCAAAGAAATGATAGGCTTCCTTAAAGTACTTCAAGAATATTTTCATACAACTCATGCATGATCCCATGCAGGCCAAGTGTTGTTTCCATGCTCTGATACCAATTTGTAACACACCCGGACCCTAAGTTCTCTTTTAAGGGGTGGGGCATCAAAATTTCACTTTCCTTAACTCTCTCTAGGTTCCCCTTTCTTCATATTGTAGGTTCTTCCAAACTTGCGGGATCTTTCCTGGCCCCTTTGAAGGATTTGAACAACATGCACTAGCTCTTCATGCTAGCCCCTTCCTTCATATGAACTCGGGCTGTGACCACATGCCTAATCAAAAGGCGCTTCGCGACTTCATGTATTCTACTGTGAATCACCTAACTCTCTTGACTTCCTGAATTCTGAACTAGAGCCTAGAAAGCACTAGCTCCTTCCCTTATTCTCCATTGAGGTGACCTCCAACTATGATCTGGGGCCCACTTTCGAGTGTTTTGATACTTTATGCTTCACAGACTCAAACTTTAGCTCACCTCATTCTCCCCGAAGTCCAAAATATGAACATCACATATGTTAGATCAACGGTCCACGACCTTCTGCAATCCAACGGTCTAGATCACCTCTTCACGAATCAAGACTTCATATTTTAGGATTTTGCATTTTGCGAAGTGGGAATATTTCTTGCCTCTTTTCCCCGATTCCCAATCCCCAAAATCCTCTCCTGTCAGATCAACGGTCCATGACTTTCCTTGATCCAATGGTCTAGGTCACATAACGACTTCGGGTTTCAGAGGTTTAGTTGCACCAATGCACGATTCTCCCATCACGGGAAATTTGAACTCACAGATACGATGGTCAAGGTGGGTCCCGATAGATCATTGGATCTACGGTCTATATCACATCATGACTTTGGGTTTCGGACTTTAGAGGATCCATCCCCTTCACGATGATTACCAACATTCATCGAACTTGCGAAGACTGAAGGAGTCGAGGCATTACGCCTGCGCTCCTTATTCAAATCTAAAGATCGTGACAGACCTTGGATCCTCCTGAATGGATCTTGTCTGTTCATCTTCCAAAGGAAAGGATATTCCATTTCAATACTTGAGTCTCGCTATTCTTCCTAATATTTTTTGGCTCTAAAAGGCTTAAGAGCTTTGCGCTCTTTCTCTTGAACATAATGCTTGGAAGAATTCTTCTGCATATCCCTTATGTTCATTCCTCAACTCTAGGACTTAAGAGGTTCTTGACCTCTTCCCACCTCATAGAGACTCTATGCATATCAACACTACCTCTCTTGGGCTTAATAGACTCCATACTCCCAGGGATTCTGGGAAACTGAGAGTGTCGATGTGCAGCCATGGAAACCGTGGCCAAGGTCGACGAACTAACAGTCCACTTATGTTAACTTAAGCCATCATAAGGATCAGACATTTATGTATACAAATCAAACAATTCGATACTTAAATACATAATTTAAACAAGAATAAAGAGATACAATATAATCATTAAACAAACATGCATATCCCTGAGTCATTCACACGATATCCAAATTTATTACATAGTTACAACTCAATTACACAGGGTATGAGAAGACTTATCTATTACAAGTTGCAGCCAACTAACTAACTATGGGTGTGTTCCTTTCCACCCAACCATACGCTTAGAGGCATTCATTCTTAACACTCTAGCCACCCCCGTGCCAAGACATGATATCACTAGTGAATTTACGCCATCTCTCAGAGATATTCTCTCTGTCATAGTGACCCTGCGAGGTTTATCATATGCTTCCTCAACATCAAGCTCGCATTCAGTTCCTTCAGGTCATGTTCTCTGCACTTCCTTTTGGTTCACACATATCCTTCCGAGGTTGCGCCCCTGTCTGGTGTCTCTCCTATTTCTTCTCTCTTTCTTACCATTCCTGTGTGTATGTATCTTACCTTCCTTATTTCGGAAGGTTTCCGACCTATCCCGTTCCTTTGGTCAGAAGGAAGGTCAGGTCTGCAGGTCTCTGTGGTACTTTGGGTTGAAAACCCATGTCTCCATTCATGGGGGTTGTTGATTATTCAACCACTAGTCCTTTCCTTCATTAACTAATTCATTACTCTAGAGATATCATGGATCGTACTTCAAGGCTTCACCCCCCAACAATCAGTTATGGGAAATTTAACAATAATACATTTACATCGTCCACATGCCTTAGAATGGTAATCCTATTTTATGATTAATTACAAGCTAGGGGAAATACGGTGTTACAATGAAAGAATCCTTGGATATGGTTGATGAGCATATAGACACTTTCATAGAAATTGGGAGACATAGATGGGATGCTGGTCGTTTCCTTTTTTATAAAGACCCCATTTATGATATTGGGGGCGGTTCTCATGAAAAAGAGATTGATTTATCATCGCCAGGAAATTGGTCCTCACTTGCACATGATTCATATTATTGGTAGCTTGGTGATGATATTACAAGGAATTTATTTCATCCAAATGAGGATGACATATCACCATATACTCATGATGATTCCCAGTCATACCTTGAGAGTTGTCAGTCTTACCCTTTTTGGGATTCATATTTTTTCTATGGAGGTTTCCAACCACATTTTCACTCAGACCTTGATGGATACAAGGTCATGGTCATCCCATAGAAACTAAATATTCACATTGCAGAGCGACATTATTTTCATCCTATTTTTCAAGATGAAAGGGCAACAATATTTCATTAGTAGGAATATTTCTTCCTCCAGACATGAGTTTGTTCCTTACCTCTTATCTTTTTCTCCGGTAAGCCATGCAGTCTTATTTCAATCTCTCATCTCCTCTCGGTCCTCAAAAACTAGTCGACCTTTGTGCACATATGAATATGAACCATTGTCTATATATGGTAGTCCTCTTCAGATATGGGTTGATTGATATTATAGCTATCATTATAGGTAGGATTTTCTGGATGATCAAGCTTGTGGTTTCTCTTTCCAGGAGGATCTCCTCCCTCCCACCCATCTCCATGAGTTTCTTTTCAAGATTGATTATATGTTTATTTATGCTCATGATTTTAATGTGCTCAAATTGTATTTGTAGTATTACATGATTAAGCATAGGGGGAGATACCTCGATGGGATTATTAACATGTGGTTGCATTAGTTATACGATCTCACCTGACATTCCAGTACCTAATCTTTAGGGCCCCAGGTAAGTAGGTAGGTCATATTTCATTCTTTCATTTGCATATTGATTTCTCATGGTAGTTTAGTTGCATTTCATATTTGATTTTCATTTTTTTCTTCTTTCATTATTGATTTACATGTTTCTTTCGTCATATATATGAAAAAATACAAAAATAAATAAATTGTTTTCTAGATTAGTTTCTGTTATCACTCCAAGAAACCCTTTGTGGTTGCAGACCAAAGGTGCTTGGTAACTTAAGAAATGAATGTTTTTTGTAAATATGGATCAATGGGATAACTCAATTCAGCTTATGACTTTCAGACATAAAAATGATAAACAAATAGACAGTGCTCTCCAAGATTGGTTAATCAGTAAAATAGCTTTCAGTGGATGAAGAAAAGATTGTTCATAAACCAGTGCAAAGCAGGGTCTAATAAACAACTAAAGGAACTGATTATAATGTCATGAACCAAACAATAGGATAACAACTATTCAAGGTTTGACAACAATATAACAGTGAAGAAGAAATATGGAAAACTAATACCAAAATGGAAAGGAACCTGTGATCTGTATTAACAATGTAAATGTCTGAGTACAAAAAGGAGTATTACTATATCCAGAATCGAACCCTTCTTTGATATCAAAAAAAGACATTTATAGCCTCTTACAAACAGTTATACGGATCTTAAAAACATGGATCTGTATTTAATAAAAATAATTCTATTCTATCTAAACAACTTGAAATTAAAGTCTTCAACAACTAAACTAGATAGTCGATCTGTCTTCAGTCTCCAAAATCGCCATCTGCCTCCTTCAGCTCTTAGTATGTGCAATGTGGTGAAAACAACAGGACACCTGTATGTGACTGTTCAATTTCCCAATGTTTAAGGTCGAGTTTTTAGGAAATGGTTTTGAATGTGTAACCAAAAATCCCTCAAATCCCTGATGTTGAACTTCTTGCATTCGATCTAATAGTCCACTGATACACTGCATATCTTCAGAACCTGTTTTAAATGAACTATTGTGTTTTCGGCTTCAAAAACTACTTTCTCAGCTTTCAACAGCGCAACCGTTTGATTTTTTCACGGGTTAGTTGTTGAAAGCTGTCACTTTCCACAGCTAACGGGTAATGAAATAATAGCCTGGCGCTGTTGAAAGTCCCGATAACGCACAAAAAGAGTTTTCACCTTCGAAATTGATTTCAAACTAAAATCAGTGGGCATCTGATTTCTCACCTTGCATATTGACGACGACTTGAGCAAGAACCTTCAGGTCTGGATGAGATTTTTGCTTCAATTTTTGTTTCAGCCTCCTAATCTGCCTTTTGAGGCGTTTAGCAAGCCACCACAAGCTGTTGTAGTCTTTGGTGAGATTTTTCTTCCTCTTCTTCTCTCTAACACTTTCCTTGGCCAATCTTTCAAATGCAGCATTTGTCTTGGTGAAATTATCAGATAACTTTTTATACCTATCTTTAATCACCCGCTCCAAGACCTCTTGCTGGGCAATTACTTCCTTGAGATGTTTAATCTTCTGAGACTTATTTGATCTAGGGTTTTTTGATGATTCTCCCTGTTCTGTCTGATTGAAAGTTTCATAGTTCTGTGCACACTCAGCTGATTGCTCAGAACTCTTAATGACAGGGCATTGATTTTGCTGCTCAGATTCTGAATCTGAATAGGGTAGGTTAAGTATATTCTTCCCTGCACTCTGCTCTGTTGGATGCCCTGTATTCTGTTGTGTAGTCTGTTCTGTGGTCTGCTCAAAATTTAACTTTCTCTTTGACCTGTGAGTCTTCATTCCAGATATCCTGTCCTCTGAAAGTCCTGGTAAGGCCCTTATTCTTCTTGAGCTTCTCTGAGGAAACAATTGCTTCTTTGAACCTGCCATTTGTTCATTTGCAGTCTGATTCTGGGTTTCAAAACCTTCCCAGAACAGGAAGTGCTCCCAGCTCCTCCCCTGTTGTTTCAATTCTTCCAGGATAATCAATTTTATGAGGCCAAGGTGACATAGAGTAGTTTTCACGCTCAAGGGTTGAGCTCTAATCCTCTTGCATACCTTAATCAAACTTTGATACAAGAAATAAAGCAAATTGATAGGGGTCTTTCCCGTGAAGTGATCCAGGAGTTTAAAGTGGTACATCATCAATTTATCATATCTTCCCTCTGATGTAATGTACAATTGGATACCTTTGAACAATTCTTGCCATTCTTCATCTAGATATGAAACAAACATACCTTTTCTCCATGCTTTGTGTTTGTACCCCTCTTTCAAATAGACCCTGAAATCGAAATTTTTAGGAGCAGTGGTTTTAAACCAGCTCTGACCAGTTCTTGGCAATCCTATAGCTACGACAATGACAACCTCATCCACTTTGATTTCCACAGAGCCGACGCGCGCTTTATTTCCATCGAAAGTCTTGGCAAAGGCTTCAGTTGTGGCCTGGTGGCACCCAACTTGTAACTTTTCTACGAATTCCATACACCCTGCATTTGCAAAATGCCTCTGGACCTCGGGGTGTGATTGTAGAAATGATAAGTTATCCAGTTCTCGCTTGAGTAGAGCGCCACTGCGTTTTCTCACCATTGTGCAGCTCAAAAAACTTGACAATTGTAACCCATGTAACTGCCAGACGAGCCGAGGTTCTGCGCTGTTGAAAGCAATTCGGGCTTCGGCTCTGTTTTGAAACGAATGAACACTTCCACAGCATTTCGAAAGCGATTTGTGATATGAAAACCATTTCTTGATTTGATGTTGTCAGGCCGGCGGTACCTCCTCAGTACCTGCATCACCGAACACGAACCTACCATCTCAGATGCCATGAGTGTTGTGCGTGAGTTCTGGGCCGGATTCGAATTACAGTCATATCCTGACATGCATGCTTGAGTTCCTATCATTGCCCACTCCTATCAGTGCATGCCTTGGATTTACTCTGACGTGGGGTGATCGTATCATCATTACTGTCATACGTGGATATCACGCACGTGATTCCCTCTTTCTTAAGCAACGGCCCGTGGAAGACGCCTCTGTCAACTGCTCGCTTGCCACTTTCACCAGCGCGCGACTCTGTGAAAAATCCCTGTTAGCTGCGGAAAGTATGCACTTTCAACAGCGCACCATTAGTTAAAAAACACTCCTTAGCTGTGGAAAGTGTGTACTTTCAATAGCGCGCCATATTAATTGAAATCGCTCCTTAGCTGTGGAAAGCATGTACTTTCCACAACGCGCCACCCGCGAACTGATTATCAGACCTTTTGGGATTCGTCACTTTCAACAGCGCATCGACTGATGAAAAGAGCTCCTTAGCTGTTGAAAGTGGACACTTTCCACAACACACAATGAACTTTTGGACACACGTTAGCTGTGGAAAGTAAAAAATGACAATTTTGAAAAGAAGACTTTACGGTCCAAATTATTTTCTAAGACAAACCAAAATCTAAAATTTTCTCAGCCATAAAAACTCAAAAGTAACTTGAGGATGCTACCAATAGCCATGATATCCACTACAAAACTCAACCGAAAGAATGGTTTCATTTTGGGAGTTAACATTTGGCTCCAACTGGGATGGGCATCTCCCTGTGAGGTGACCAAGAACCTAGCTAGACTCAGTAGCCTTATTGCAATCTGAAAAATAGTTACTAGTACCATTGGGCATGGAGTTATTTGAATGACAAAAGTAAAGAAAACAAAACTGAAAAAAGAAAATATGTACAAGAAGAACCTGGCTTCAAAGAAGCCTTATGAGAAATAGATCTTCAGGAAGCGCCCGTTGAAAGGGCCCCCTGATACTGGCTCGCCTGAAAGAGTTTGGAGAACAAAGGTGTTGTTCTGCTGCACCTCTGTTATGACAAAAGGACCTGTCCAAAGAGCCTCAAATTTTCCGTGTTTCCCTTTCTCCTGCCTTGCTGCATCCCACTTTAAGACCATATCCCCTGTTTTGAATACATCTGATTTGACTTTCTTGTCGAAATTTTGCTTGATCCTTTCCTGATGCAATTCAGTTTTTTCTAAGAGCTGCTCTCTATCTTGTTGCAGTTCTACCAAATCATGAATCCTCCTAGTCAGATCACTTGGTTCAGCATCAGTTTCTTGTAAGAATTTCGCAACTGGTAATGCA
>ML793871.1:446108-461796 GCA_009831015.1 Picea engelmannii | reverse complement strand
AAATGAATAAAGTGGAAAATAATGATGTGAAACCCAAATGTATTTATGAAAATGATATGATGAAGGTTTAATTGGGTGATGAAATGTAAGGAATAGTGAAGGGAAAGGTGGATGAAAATACGACATTTCTGAGTCCCAACAACCGCCACATCATTCCCATTGAACAGTGTTTCTAAAGGGACTAGTCCCTTCGGAATGTGATTGCTAGGCAAATGAATAATATGGTGATTAGCAATTTCATTTAAAAATACCTCAGGGTGAGGGTGACTTTCGAGATCAGGATCCTGATCAATGTGCAATGCAGAAAATTCATCGACAGACTGGAGAATTTTTTTCATTTCAAGATCATCTTCGAATACCTTCCAATGCTTGATATTGTCTGGAAAAGATGGCCTATGTCTTATCTCGACCCCATATTTGATCTTAGGCGGCAAAGGGATCCTGAATAGACTAGCTGAGACAACTAAGGAATCGACCAAAGTATTCTCCTCTCTTGGAATAAAAGAAATGATGAAAGCTGAGAAGAAATTATCAGTCAGGTCCCACACCTCATTTCTGTAACTCCTGAGCCGAGGATGCTTAGCCCGATAAGAATTCCTGACTTGCTGGATGTAACACACCCACTGCGGCATAATAATTTTTTTTCCTTTTCTCGAGGGACAGACTCCTTGAAATCCTACGGGGCTTAGCACAGGCGGGATTTTCCCCTTTTCCCACCTACGTGTGATCGTTGATCATGATCACAGGCCAAACAAATAGGCTTCTTTTCACATTTTGCGACTCAACGGTATAAGCGATTCAAGTCTTTCGACTCTGCAAACCTCGGAATGCCGAAATGCCGAAGAGGCTTCGATCAACAAATAGCCCTCTGGGCTATGCCTTGGTCCATACGATCACTTCTCATAAGATCACAGTCTTATTCCCTTTGGGACTTATCAATATGAGAGCTCGACCTCTTGTCAACGGGACTTCCAAATTCCTGACTTTCGATTTCCCCGGAATGGTCTTTGTCACATTAACCCTCCTGGCTATGCCCTAATCCAAGTGACCATTCCTCATAAGACCTTCATCCTATCTCTTTCAGGATTTATGAATATGAGAGCCCGACCTCTTGTCAATGAGACTCCCAAATTCCCGATTTGAGAAATCCTGATGGACTCTTCCTTCCCAAATTCACGATATCCAAAATCACGTAATGGGTATAGCTCCCTTCTGTTAGCGCCCTCTGTGTGTGACCAACGGCTAGGCTAAGTGCTAGCTCCCGTCGCAACTTCACGACTTCACAAGTCAAAAGGTTGAGCACTCATGCTCTTATCCCTCGAATCCCTGAGATGCGAGAAGTCAACGAAGTGTTGACTCCTTTCTCCAGGCGATGCGTGTCCGCCTATCAATCATACGGGCCCCACTTGTGGTTCTACCACGTGTTCCTTCATGCCCGACTTTCGACACTTCGTGACTTCTAATGTCAAGAAGAGGTCCTCTCAACCTCCAAACCTCCAAATGCACGATACGCGTGATGTGGCTCTGATCCAACGGTCCTCTCATGACCTGGATCCAATGGTGATCCTTGCTCCTCGCGATTTCGCCACTCGCAACATGGAGCACCTAACTCCTGGGATCTCACCTTGCGAACCTCCGAGTTCGTGAGATCCCTTGATCTCTGCCACCTTTCCTCCTCAGACAGATGGTTCTGATATTCTCGCGACTTCGCCACTCGCAAAGTCAAGAGACTTCCTCCTCTGACTCCCGATGTCTGAATCCTTTATAGAGAGGATCTCACGACACGTGTCCTCCTTCCAATGGACGGCTCAGATTCTTCTACGACTTCACAACTTGCAAAGTCTATACGCTCACCTCTGTGAGTCCCGATGCCTGAGTCTCTGAGGTGGATGATCTCGTGACACACATCCTTCTACAGACGGACGGCTCCGATCCGTTCGCAAATTTAGAACTTCTAATGTTGAGTGTCCAGACCTTCGTCTTCAAGACCCCCGAACTCCCGAATGTCGAGATCTCGATACCAACTCCTTCAGAACTTTTCGCCTCTATTCACAAGGGATTAACCCTCACGCATCTCCTGACAGATCCAATAGCTGTCAGGTTTTCTAACTAAGATATGACGGTTCAGATCTGTCCTGTGTTGTGCACTCTCCCACTGCTCCTTGGACGTGGAAAAACCATCGGTCCAGATACTCCCACAGACCTTGGGGATCTACGGTCCCAATTTCTTCGCTACTCACGAAGATAAAGGAAAATGGGTTAAGGCATTTAACGCCATCGTCTCTTCCTCCAATCTAACGATCGTGAATGACCGTAGATGTTTCGACGAGAACTCGTCCATCAATCGATTCTTATCCACACGCTCCCATTTCGGGATTTCGCGGGTCGGGGTTTCGGGACTCACGAGTGAAAGAAAATTCACACCTAGATACTCTGGGTGCCGAAATGCTGAAATGTTGAGGTCTACGAGGACCATTCTCCCTCGTACAAGGTTTTGAGACTTAACCTCTAACATCCTTCTTCAGGTCCTCAGGTAATTTACACCAGGTTTTGAAGACCAAACTGGAAGATCTTCTCTAAGGTAAGGGAGTGGTCTCAAAAGGATGCCTTCGGGAGGAAATCTATCCAAGGCATCAGGTAGGAAAAACATAGGAACAATCTCCCGAGAGAAGAATTGAAGTTTGACTTAGATCGGTAAGCATATAAATAGCTATTCATAAAACATAAGCCATACGTGGTCTTTCCATTATAAGCATGCAACCATCATTTCTGGTCAAAACACCACACAGATAGTCTTATGCTCAAACCATTCATAAATTGCACAGACTATGAACATATATATCAGCATATAAACTTCAAGATATAGGATATAAAACACTTATCAGAAATAAAACCAGGTTTGATTGCAATTGCTGAGAGGGGTGCTCGTTTCCACCCAACCGTAGGCTCAACGACTCCCAACGGATTTACCATTAGCTACCCTCGAGCTGAGACCACGATGTTGCGAGACTGCGTCTCTATTTGTCAGTGACCGAGAACGAAGGTTACTCTCCTTCTTCTCCGCTATCACTCACTTTTTATTTTTCCATAGTTGTCCTTCTTTCCTTCCCTCGCGTCTCTCCTTGATCGCCTACACTTCCTGCCTTTTCTCTGTTCGACGAGGTTGCGTGTGGCACGATTCTCCTCGTAGTGGTCAGGTCTGAGGACTCTATGGATGGATGGTTCACCCCCATCCCTCATTACTCATGAGGATCCCTTTACCTACCAATTTGACAAGTCATTTAATTCGGGGCCAGCGAGCCGCTCTTGGTTCTCCGGGCCAGTCAAGTCCAAATACGGTATTGGTTTTGGTGGAATTTAACGCCACCATTCCAAGTGCCTTCCACCACCTTTCTCTAGCTAGCATGGTCTCTTTTTCAGCATGTCCCCTCTCAACAGTCCTGCAATATATATATTCATAATATGATTCACATTCATCGACCTTTTTCACAAGGTCCATTCACATCACACATTCACATTTCTAAGTTTTCCACAATACTTGGCCAGTATAGTTATTTTTACAGACTGGGGGAAACAGGGTGTTATGATTCCCTCCCCCTTAAAGGAACATCATCCTCGATGTTCTATCTATCAACTTGACATGCATGTACAGGTGTAAACAAAATCGGATATGCTCGTTTCATGGCAACCTCCATTTCCCATGTAGCCTCATCTGGGCCAAAATGTTTCCAGTGCACCTTGACCTGTGCAATGGTTCAGTTCCGGAGCGGGGTTTCCTTTCTGTCCAATATGCATTGAGGTTGTGGTAGAAACTCTGTCTCTGTTTCCACCTAAATCACAGACCAATCAATTAAATGGTTAGCATCATGTACATATTTCTTCAATAATGAGACATGGAAAACATTATGTGCTTTGATTGTGAGAGGAAGTGCTAGCCTATAGGCTACAAGTCCCACTCTATCTAGAACCTCAAAGGGTCCACAATACCAAGGTGCCAACTTGGCACAAGCTCCCATTTTAAGAGAACTCTTCCTAGGTCTAACTCTGAGATATACATGGTCTCTCGTTTTGAACTCTCTTGGAGTTATCTTTTGGTCGGTGTAACTTTTTCTGTCGGTTCTGGGTGACCTTCAGGTTTTGTTTTATTTGAGTCACCTACTATTCCATTTATTTCAAAATGTCGGGTCCAAAAGAAATCATGTTTATGGGATTACTCCAGTTGACTGGAGTGTTACACGGTCTACCACAGAGGACTTCAAAGGGACTCATCTTCAAGAATGCTTGGTAGTCGTTGTTGTAGGCGAATTCTACCAGTGGCAGGTAGTCTTCCCACTTCCTGGGTTGATGCATTACATGCATCCTTAACATATCTTCTAGTACTTGATTCACTCTTTCTATTTGTCCTTCAGTTTGAGGGTGATAGGTGGTGCTAAACAACAATTTAGTTTCTAAGCCAACCATCAATGATTTCCAAAAGTTAGAAGTAAATTTCGTGTCTCTATCAGACACGATCTCTTTCGGCATACCATGCAGTCTGAATATCTCCTACATGAATACATGGGCAATATCGATTTCTTTGCAAGTGGATTTGACAGGGATGAAATGGGCAGACTTGCTCAATTTATCCACCACTACCATAAGGGCATTGTTCTGTTTGGTCAATGTTGGTAATCCGGTGATGAAATCCATGGAGATGGTTTCCCATTTCCATTATGGGATTGGTAGAGGTTGTAATAATCCTACTGGGTGTCGGTGTTCTTATTTAACCTGTTGGCACTCTATGCATTTAGCTAAGTACTCGGCTATGTCTTTCTTCAATCCAGGCCAATAAAATTGTTTCCAGGTGGCAGTGATCATTTTCTGGTATCCTGGATGACTAGTATAGGGTCTTTTATGTAGTTCATCCATAATGAACCTCTTCAAGTTGTCACAATTTGGAATATACAGTCTATTTTTGTAAGTGAGCAGACCTCCTTCAATCATCTGGTAGCCTTCATATTTTACCCCGGTGGGCTCTTGTTGTAGGTACAAGGTTACGGTCTGGACAAATGGATCTGTCTTTTGTGCATTTCTGACTCTTTCTTTGACATCCATCTCACAGGTGCTCACCGTTGTCAGGTGAATTGTTTTCATACTTCTACTAAGGGCATCGACCACCCTATTTTCCTTTCCTTTAATGTGTTTGATTTTGAAATCAAACTCGCTAAGGAGGGACATCCACCTAGCTTGTCTAGCATTGAGATTTGGTTGATCAAACAGGTATTGCAATCCACAGTGATCTGTCATAAGTACAATTTTTTTTCCTAGGAGGTAATGCCTCCACATTTTCAAGGCATGCACTATGGCAGCCAGCTCTAGATCATGGGTCACATAGTTGACTTCATGCTCGTTCAATTTTCAGGATTCATAGCAGATCACACTTCCTTTCTGCATAAGGAATCCTCTGAGCCCTTCCTTAAAGGCATCTGTGCACACGAGGAAGTCAACTTCTAGATCGGTGATTTTCAGCACAGGTGCATGGGTTAGTAGATGTTTCAGGGTTTGAAATCTTTCTTCACATTTCTATGTCCACGGGAATTTTGTCCCCTTCTTCTGGAGAGCAGTGATTGGACAACAAATCTTGGAGAATCCGTTTATAAATCTCCTATAGTATCCTGCTAATCCCATAAAGGATATGATCTCCGAAACATCCTTTGGGGTAGGCCATTCTGTGATAGACCTGATTTTGTCAGGGTCTATCGCTTCTCCTTATTCAGAGAGAACATGGCCTAAGTAATGTATTTGCTTCTAGAAGAATTCACATTTGCTGAATTTGGCATAGAGCTGATGTTCTCTTAGCACTTGCAACACAAGTCTAAGATTCTCTTCATGCTCTTTTCTATTCTTGGAGTAAATTAATATATCGTCAATAAAAATAAGCACAAATTTGTCTAGGAATTTGCTGAGTACATTGTTCATCAAGCACATAAAATTGGCAGGGGCATTGGTCAACCCAAATGGCATTACCACAAACTCATAGTGGCCATACCTTGTTCGGAAGGCAGTTTTATGGATGTCTTCACCCTTGATTCAGACTTGATGGTATCTCGACCTCAAATCAATCTTTGAGAAAATAGACACACCCACCAATTGATCAAACAGGTCATCGATCCTGGGCAAGGGGTACTTGTTCTTTATGGTTACCTTATTGAGTTGTCTATAATGTATACACAGTCTAAGGGTACCTTCCTTCTTTTTCAAAAACAAGACTGGTGCTCCCCATGGAGACACGTTGGGCCAAATATAAGCCTTATCCATCATTTCTTTTAATTGCAACTTGAGTTCAACTAACTCGGGGGTACTCATTCGGTAGGGTTTCCTAGACACTAGCACCGCTCCTAGTGCAAGTTCTATCGAGAAGTCTATGTCCCTTCTTGGAGGTAGACCCAGTACCTCTTTTGGAAATACATCTCTGTATTCTCTCAGGATAGGGTGATCGTCGGGGCTTGGTTTGTCACCTTTGATTATTTCCAACACTTGTATCGCATAGAGGGAACATCCCTTTCAGCAATACTTTCTCATTTGCAGAGCTGATATTTGTCTCACCAAGATAGGTTTTCAGATCCCTTGAAGGGTTATCCTCTTCCCTTCCTTACTTACACATTCTAAGGTCTTATGGTAACAGTCCAATCTGGCTTTATGGGCAACTAGCCAATCCATCCCAATCAACAGATCATACGGTCCCAGGGGTAATATGTTAAGGGTTTCTTGGGTGGGGGATTTAGCCAACATCAATTGGTAGGTTGGTATAACCTCTGCTACCCTTCTTCTGGTGCTAGTGGCTAACTGTACCAACCATGGCTTGATATGTTTTTGTGGCTGTAGTTTACATTTATCAACAACTTTAGGGGCTATATAACTCAAATTTGAACCAGGATCAATTAAAATAGACACTATATGGTTGGAAATCATACCTTCTATTTCCACCACTAAAGCTTGGTGGTCATCTTGGTTATTATCCAAGGATGTGCAAATTTGTGGCTCACTCCAGGCCACATCATTGACGGTAGTAGCTTCTTGGATGTTATAAATCCTCCGACTATTCTGTTGTCGGTGTGGACAGTCTCTCAATAGATGTTCTTCCCTGCAACCCCAACATTTCAAAGGTTCTCTCTTTGGGTTATCAGTCTTCACTGATATGGGTCCATAATTTTAATTTCCGCTCAAGGAGGGAAAATTCTGCTGGTGCATACTCCAGGCTGGGAAGCTCATTCTTGGGTTCTTCTTATAGTTATTAAATCCTGGGGATTTAATTCCCCTTTTCTGAAATCTTGAACTATTCTTTTGTTTCCATCCTTCACAAGGTTTTGCTCGATGCCCAAACTATTCATGACAATAGGTCACCTTTCGAATAGTGCCTTCTAGAGTCTTTGGCTCATCAAATTCAATTCTGTTCCGATAGTCCATAGGTAGTCCACTGATGAAGCGTTACACCTTTTCCTTTTCCGCTTTTATATAGGGTACATACCTCAACAAATCGAGGAATTTGTTGACATATTCTTCTATAGTGAGTTGTCCCAGTTTGAGTTCATAAAACTCTTTAGTCTTTTCGTCGAAATATTTTTTCGATAGATACTTCTTCCAGAAGTATTTCTCAAACCGTTCCCAAGACAAGTCCTCTTTGTGAACCCCTTTCACATTCTTAAGGTCTTCCCACCAAATGGAAGCCTTTCCGTTCAAGTTTAAGGTGGCCACTCGAGCCTTCATATTTTCTAAAAAATCATGGACTCTGAAATACTTCTTTAGTCCAAGCAACCAGGCCCCTGCTTCCTCTCCCTTCTTTATTTCACCATCGAAGGAGGGTGGTTTGGATTTTCTGAATTCTTTGAACTTATGACCTTTGGAAGACTTTTGCTTCTTCTGTTTCTTTCGGGAATAGGAACTAGTTATGCTGCTAGAAGAGCCCTATGAATCGCCAGCTTCCTTCTCAGAGGAATCATTCGACGCTTGTCCTTTACCTCTGGGGTGGACCTTTTTCGAGGTTCTCCTCTCAGTGTGACCACTGATATGACCATGTTTCTGAGTTTCAGGTTCATGCTGCATTTGTCTTTGTAGATCGGATAAACTTTGCAGTAAAACTATGTTAATTTTTGTTTGCTTTTCTTGTTCTTTCATCATCCTTTCATTGTCAGCCTTGCATCTTTGTAATTCAACCATGAGACTCCTCACAGTCTCAGCTAGATCTGGAGGGGTCCCTACTGCCCTTCTTTTGTCGGACTCTTCGTCTCTATTGTGGGAGCCTTCTCCCACTTCATGGTGAGTCACCATACTATGCGTTGATAATTTCCCGCGGTTGATCTTCCGCTTGTGTGCAAAAGGAAAAACACTGGTTGTTAGTTGATATTTATATTTATTTATAACCAGTACATAATTCATATTTTCACATGTACACACACACAATAGGGATTTTTCATTCTCAAATTCATCTTTTAATTAGGGAGGTTAAGACAGGGGGGTTACTCTTTTTAGGAGTGTTCTGAACGGAGCTTCTGCGCAACCCGTTCATGAGCCCAAGTAGGCCAAGTGTTGTAACCATGCTCTGATACCAATTTGTAACACACCTGCTATGGCATAATAAAATTTTCACCTTTTCTCTAGGGACAGACTCCCCAAAATCCTACGGGGTTTAGCACATGATGTATTTTCCCTTTTTCCCACCTCCGTGTGATCGTTGATCATGATCATAGGCCAAACAACTAGGTGTATTTTCACATTTCGCGACTCAGCGGTATAAGCGAGTCGAGTCCTTCGACTCTGCAAACCCCAGAATGATGAAATGTCGAAGAGGCTTCAATCAACAAATAGCCCTCTGGGCTATGCCTTGGTCCATACGACCACTTCTCATAAGACCATAGTCTTATTCTCTTCGGGACTTATCAATATGAGAGCCTGACCTCTTGTCAACGGGACTTTCGATTTCCCTGGAATGGCCTTTGTCACATTAACCCTCCTGGCTATGCCCTAATCCAGGTGACCATTCCTCATAAGACCTCCATCCTATCTCTTTCAGGATTTATGAATATGAGAGCCCGACCTCTTGTCAATAGGAATCCTGAATTCCTAATTTGCGAAATCTCGATGGACTCTTCCTTCCCAAATTCACGATATCCGAAATCACATAATGGGTATAGCTCCCTTCTGTCAGTTCCCTCTGTGCGCGACCAATGGCTAGGCTAAGCACTAGCTCTTGTCGCAACTTCATGACTTCGCAAGTCGAAAGGTTGAGCACTCATGCTCTTATCCCTCGAATCCCCGAGATGCGAGAAGTCAACGGAGTGTTGACTCCTTTCTCCAAGCAATGCGTGTCTGCCTGTCAATCATACGGGCCCCACTTGTGGTTCTGCCATGTGTTCCTTCGTGCCTCGCTTTCGACACTTCGTGACTTCTAATGTTGAGAAGAGGTCCTCTCAACCTCTAAACCTCCGAATGTGCGATACACGCGATGAGGCTCTGATCCAACGATCCTCTCGTGACCTGGATCCAATGGTGATCCTTGCTCCTCGCGATTTCACCGCTCGCGACTTGGAGCACCCAACTCCTGGGCTCTCACCTTGCGAACCTCCGAGTTTGCAAGATCCCTCGATCTCTGCCACCTGTCCTCCTCAGATAGACGGTTATGATCTTCTCTTGACTTCACCACTTGCGAAGTCAAGAGACTTCCTCCTCTGACTCCCAATGTCTGAATCCTCGATAGAGAGGATCTAGCGAAACGTGTCCTCCTTCCAACGGATGGCTCAGATTCTTCCGTGACTTCGCATCTCTAAAAGTCTAGATGCTCACCTCTGTGAGTCCTAATGCCCGAGTCTCTGAGGCGGATGATCTTGCAACATGCGTCCTTCCACAGACGGACAGCTTCGATCCTTTCACAAATTCAGAACTTTTGATGTCAAGTGTCCAGACCTTCGTCCTCAGGACCCCTGAACTCCCGAATGTCGAGATCCCAATACCAACTCCTTCAATACTTTTTGCCTCTGTTCACGAGGGATTAACCCTCATGCATCTCCTGATAGATCCAATGGCTGTCAGGTTTTCTAACTAAGATCTGATGGTTCAAATCTGTCCCGCGCTGTGCACTCTCCCACTGCTCCCTGGACAAGGAAAAACCATCGGTCCAGATACTCCCACGGACCTTAGGGATCTACGGTCCCGATTTCTTCGCTACTCACGAAGATAAATGAAAAGGGGTTAATGCATTTAATGTCATCGTCTCTTCCTCCAATCTAATAGTCGTGAATGACCGCAGATCTTTCGACGAGATCTCATCCATCAATCGATTCTTATCCACACGCTCCCATTTTGGGATTTCGCAGGTCGAGGTTTTGGGACTCGTGAGTGCAAGAAAACTCGCACCTAGATACTTCGGGTGCCGAAATGCCGAAATTTTGAGGTCTACGAGGACCGTTCTCCCTTGTACAAGGTTTTAAGACTTAACCTCTAACATCCTTCTTCAGGTCCTCAGGTAATTTACACCAGGTTTTGAAGACCAGACTGGAAGGTCTTCTCTAAGGTAAGGGAGTGGTCTCAAAAGGATGCCTTCGAGAGGAAATCTATCAAAGGAATCAGGTAGGAAAAACACAGGAACAATATCCCGAGAGCAGACTTGAAGTCTGACTTAGATTGGTAAGCATATAAATAGAAATTCGTAAAACATAATCCATACGTGGTCTTTCCATTATAAGCATGCAACCACCATTTCTGGTCAAAACACCACATAGACAGTCTTATGCTCAAACCATTCATAAATTGCACAGACTATGAACATATATATCAGCATATAAACTTCAAGGTATAGGATATAAAAAAATTATCAGAAATAACACCAGGTGTGATTGCAACTGTTGAGAGGGGTGCTCGTTTCCACCCAACCGTAGGCTCAATGACTCCCAACAGATTTACCACTAGCCACCCCCGAGCTGAGACCAGGATGCTGCGAGACTGCGTCTCTATTTGTCAATGACCGAGAACGAAGGTTACTCTCCTTCTTCTCCGCTATCACTCACTCTGTATTTTTCCAGAGTTCTCCTTCTTTCCTTCCCTCGCATATCTCCTTGATTGCCCACACTTCCTGCCTTTTCTCTCTTCGGCGAGGTTGCGTGAGGCACGATTCTCCTCACAATGGTCAGGTTTGAGGACTCTACGGATGGGCAGTTCACCCCCATCCCTCATTACTCATGAGGATCCCTTTACCTACCAATCTGACAAGTCATTTAATTCGGGGCCAGTGAGCCACTCTTGGTTCTCCGAGCTAGTGAAGTCCAAATACGATATTGGTTTCGGTGGAAGTTAACGCCACCATTCTAGGTGCCTTCCACCACCTTTCTCCAGCCATCATGGTCTCTTTTTCAGCATATCCCCTCTCAGTAGTCCTACAATATATATATTCATAATATGATTCACATTCATCGACCTTTTTCACAAGGTCCATTCACATCACACATTCAAATTTCTAAGTTTGCCACAATACTTGGCCAGTATAGTTATTTTTACAGACTGGGGGAAATAGGGTGTTACACTGGATTATCAACTCAGCATCTCTGAACACTGCTACCTCCTCAATTCCCCTTTCCTTTGTAGCCCTCACACCCAGAACAAGAGCTTCATATTCTACCACATTATTGGTAGCTTCAAATTCTAGCTTGTATGACAAGGATATGGTTTCCTGCCAAGGGGACACAAGAACCACTCCATCGCCAGCGCCTTCGCTAGAAGAAGCTCCGTCGAAGAACATTTTCCAAACAGAGGTGGTTGGAGGAGGTATATTTTGATTAAATATGGGTTGCTTTCTAATTTGGAAAGGGGCTTCAGTAGTCTCAGTGATCTACAATAAACTAGACCCCAAATCAGTGTCAAGTGCAAAGATAGGATGATTGGTGGGGTCTGCTTCATCACTAACAATGTAGGATAGTTGAGCTTCTCTGTATAACCTCCTGTATTCCCCTCCAAATACTGGAATGGTGGCATATGTGAGTTCCATCTGTAATGTTCCTCCAAGTTTTCTAATCCAAGATCTTGACAACAACATGCCGAACTTGGGGGGAACATCAGCTACTACAATGTCCATGACCACACTCTTCATTAGCAGCTGAAATAAAGAGACCACCAAGTCTTTGATGAATCCGAGGCATTGCACCCTCCTTGAATCAAAAGAGTACAAATCTTGATAAGCCTTTGTCACTTCCAGTCCTAATTCTTCCATGACTATTTTGGGCATAAGGTTGTGGGAAGCTCCTGAATCCACGAGGCAATTATGCAACACCTTATCATGTATGTTCAGGGATGTGTGGAAGGGAGGGGATGAATCATCTCTATCTTCTACCATGGGACCTAGGATGATGGCTGGATTTTCATCTTAAAGATTTACTGAGTCTGAGGAAGGCTGGGGGGACTCAGATTGTAGTAGTTTGGAGAGGGACCTTTTGAAATCTTCATTTTTAACTAGCTCTGAGAGGGGTATGGGAATTCTAATTTTTTGAATTTCATGCTCAAAACTAAAAGAGGGAAAAGGCTTAGGGGCTTCTCTTACCTTAGAGATAGGTTGTTTTATTATTGGTGAAGTATTCTGAATTTTCTTTTCTTTAGTAGTGATTGCTGCAGGTTTAGCAGGCCTTTCTGCTATGAGGGGTTGATCCTGGCTATCACAATTTCCTTCTTTCTTCTTGACCTGAGATGATATCTGTTAGGAGTGTTGTTGGCCTTTTCCCCTTTTACTAACTCATTGACTTGATTGTTCATAAGGGATTCTTCATATATATATTGAGTCAAATGGGGAAAAGGGAAAGTGTCTTCAATACAGTGAATTTTAGGGTCGAGCTCATCTATCTCCTCTCCTTCCTCATGAGCAACTAGGTTATTTTGGAGAGGGGTTTGGATCCTATGCTCATCTCTATATTTGATCCTTTGTTCCCTTGACAAAGCCTGTGGCATATTATTGTTGGGCCTCTTGAAGCCTTTGTTATCAGTACTCTGGGGATTCATGTACATGGGCTTCCCTTCTAACTCCCACCTTTCCATTCTAGTTGAAAGCGATGTTATCATTTTAGTTACCTCGTTCGTTTGAAGGGGAACGAGAGAGGAATTGGATGGGGAGGCTTTAGGTATCTTCCTGGATATGTCTCTATCATCCTTATTCCTGAGTTGGTCAACAACCAATATGTTAGATTCTACTTCCATGGCTGCATCCTGCATGTGAGCCAGAGTAGTGGCTCTCCTTTCCCTCAACAGAAGGCAAAAGTCGGGATCAAAAGAGATAGCACAAGTGATCTTAGCAGAGGCTTCTGAGGGCTTTATTTTAGCGGGGATCTTGTTGTACATTTTATTGAATCTCTTGGAAAAGTCAGAGACAAAATCTCCTTCCTTTCTCTTCAAAGACCCAAACTCTGTCATGTAATACATGAAGTCTTTTTTGTCTCCCCACTGTCTCAAAAAGGCATTATCCAAAGCCTTAATCCCATCAATAGATCTAGGAGGTAGGGCCCTAAACCACTTTCTAGCCTCACCTTCAAGGCTATGGACGAAAACCCTCATCCATACATCTGCATGCATGTTAACATGATCATCTGTAAAACTATAAAAGGCTTCAAGGTGTTCTTATGCAACTATGTCCTCTTCGCCTGTCAACTTGGGCAGTTGCTTAAGGTAGCTGTCTGCTGGAAGGGTGTTGAGAGGCTGAGGTAACAAAAGGGGGGCATACCTAGTAGCTATTATAGCCTCCATTCTGGTCATGGGGGGATTTGCTCCTGCCATAGGAATATTAGGTGGAGGAGAACTCAGAGGAGAAGGAACTCAAACAGGGGATACTGGAAATGAGCTTACACGTGGATGGGGAAAAAATAGGGGATTCAGAGAGAAGGCTAAGGGGCTTGAGTCAGCAGATGCTTCTCTCTGTGCAGTAGCAACAACAGTAAAAAGAGGAGGGGTGGTAAAACTAGGAGTGGGAAAGTCTTCTGTGGTCCTGGGTCTATGCCAAGGTACAACTTTAGGAGAGAGGGGAGTGACAAAGATTTCTCCTTCCATACCGGGAGGGGAAAACTCAACAGGAACACTCCCGAAATTCAGGAAACGAGAAACTTCAGAAACAGGTCTGCTAGGAAGCTGAGAAGAAGAAAATGAAGTTTCTACAGAAGGAGATGGAAAAATACCTAGTTCAGCGGTGGAAGTTTCTCCTTCGGAGGCCTTTCCTTTTTTGATAATCACCTCCAGATCAGCTTCATGCATAGCTAGAGGTAGTTGTGGATGGGACTGCCTGTGTCTACCTCTAGAAGCCACAACTAAAACAGTAGGTTCACCAAAGTGGAGTTGTCACAATGGAGTCTCCAGGTGCACAGTCGCAATCTCGTAAGGATTTGATGTCTAATGCACCTTCAAAATCAGAGGCTCTATGTCGTTCAATCCCAGGGAAAATTTTCAAATTCGTCCCTGGCAACAACACCATAAATGTTGGCGTTAGAAGTCACTCTTGGATTGCAGCAGAAGCAGAGCCTGACGCCCATCGGTTTGTGTCACGATTTGTTAAAAGGGGGGGGGTGATCAAATGGAAGTAAACTCAGGACAATATCACTCACTCAGAAAATTGGGTTGGAACAACAAGGACATGCGAGGTCTTGATTCAACTTGAGCCAGTAAGTTTGTATAATGGTGAGTAAGTGAAAGAAAAGAAAGGGGAAAAGTCTCATATATGAGATCCTCTCAGACCAGAGGAACTTCAAAGTAAACCTCAAACATTGCGGAACTAATACAATCAAACATACATCATATAGTTACAACAACACCCGACTGGATCATCCATACCCAGGCTTTCAAATTCAGAGGAACACGGAAAGAAGGAGGTTGGTCGCCATTAAACAAGAAGTCTCAAAATATCATTGTATAACTAGAGAACCAGAGGCTTTGTTAAAGCTTTATAGTCGAGAGCTTAGCTCTACCATCGATAAATTACAAAAATGGAAAAAGTGCCTACATATACCCAAGCCAATAACAACAGCAAAACCTAGACTTATAATTAAAAACATTACGTCTGCATGTTTACTAGAAGACTGCACCTGCAGTCTCTGGACAGTTGTGTGCTCGTGTCAGATGCGATCGGGCTCCTGGCAACCCTGCAAAAGAATTGACCTGTCTTAGGTCCCTTTCTGAACTTTCCATTTATGGCGGAGACAATGTCTAACCACCACCAACCACCTCAATAACTGCTTCCTTGGGATTGGGAACGACCTGATCAACTCTCCACTCTTGGGACGTGGAGGCCCTCTCGCACTGCCACCTGGATCGGCTGAAAGACCTAATGATAAGGCGTGGAGGCTGGTGCGAAGACTGGGGCACATGGTTGGAAGTGGTGAATGAGCGGTGACCAGGTAGGGATGAGAGGAAACATCGGATGAGGAGGTGATGGGACATGATTGGTCGAGGGAGGATGCGTTGCTTATGACAGAGTGATGCAGAAAGGAGAGGGACAGGTGTCGAAAGGCAAGAGGTCGAAACGAGGATAAGGTGGGCTAGGATGGTGCTGGGTGGAGGTGAGATGAGGAGTGGAAGACAGATGGCGGAAGATGAAAGGTGGAGGCAATCACGAGGAGATGATAGGGGGATCCACACAAAATCACCCATTCTAGACCCCCCCCCCCCCTTATTAAAGGAAGAAAGGCAAAGGGGG
>ML793871.1:427113-438237 GCA_009831015.1 Picea engelmannii | reverse complement strand
GGGGTTCGAGGGCGAAGCCCCCAAAGGAAAAATTTCCTTGTAAATGTATATTGTAATTTCATAGTAAATCTGGACCATTCATTATAAGGTCGCAAATGTGACGCTAGAAGTTATGTTAGGGTTTTTTTCCCTAGAAGGCAACCCTCTTTTATGAGGAAATGTATTGTGGCTATGTATCATTGCGAATATTGTATTCTGTGAGAGGAGACTGTGAGAGAAAGAAGAGGAAGTTATAATGGGTGTGTTGTAGGTTGTATCCCTTCAATTGCTGGATAATAATAAAGGAAGGACCTGGCAATTTCTTTGGTGGACGTAGCCCACACTGGGTGAACCACGTATATCTGTGTCTCTATTGTATTGTGTATCTTCTGTGTTTTATTTCCGCATTTGTTTTATTTTATTGCTCTGTGATCCTATTTTTTTAACAACTGGTATTAGAAAAAAATGTAACTTGCAAGAAAAGAGGGTTCCTGGTTCGAGTGGGAGCAATGGAGGAAGATGGAAAGTTTAGAATGGAGAAATTTAACGGCCAAAACTACCAGTTATAGAATATGCAAATGGAAGATTATTTATATCAGAAGGATCTATTCCTACCATTGAGCGGAATAACAAAGAAGTCGACAACCATGAAGGACGAAGAATGGGATATTCTTGACAGAAAGGCTCTAGGAACAATATGGGTGATCCTGGCAGTGTCGGTGGCTTTCAATATTTCAAAAGAAAAGACAACAAAGGAGTTGATGGACGTATTGGCTAAACTGTATGAAAAACCCTTAGTGTCCAATAATGTATTTCTAATGAAGAGATTATTTAATATGAAGATATCAGAAGGTGGGTCTGCTACAGATCATTTAAATGAATTTAATACAGTTACTAATCAACTAAGTTCTGTAAAAGTGGACTTTGATGATGAGGTGAGGGATCTTCTAATGTTGTGCTCATTTCCAGAAAGATGGAATGACTTGTTCATGGCTATAAATAATTCTGTCTCTAGTTCAAACACTTTAAAATTTGATGATGTTGTTGGTGTTATCCTTAGTGAGGAAATGTGATGGAAAAGTACAGGTGAGACATCAGGTAATGCGTTAAACATGGAGAACAGGGGAAGACAAAAGGATAGAGGAAAGGGATTAGGAAACCATCAGAATTATAGGAAGGGTAGATCCAAATCCAGACTTGGAAAGATAGGGTGTTGGAATTGTGGGAAGAAAGGACATGTTGGTTGCTCATCTTAGTTATACCCTTAACATGATTTGACCCAGGTTTAGATCTATTGGGGATCCAACAAAGCCTCTAAAACTATCGACCCTCTTGGTAAACCAGAAGGTAGCGCAATGCACATAGTGCACTGCGAAGTCTCACCCGAGATAGTATTAATGGGTGACGACAATACTCAAATGTTTGCAGTCCAGGACTGAATGGGGATCTATGAATTGCATGTTGTGAATTCTATCTAATTATTAGAGCCATATACCATCATTCTCATTCATTCATGTAGCGTAATTAGATCCATTAATTCATTCATACATCATTCTAACACCTACTTATTGACAGTAAAAGGGACACAAACATTCAATCACATAACACAGGTGTTACCGTGGTTCACCCCCTCTCGGGCTACGTCCACAAAGATCTATCTCTCAAGCTCTTTTATTATGGAAGTTCCAAAACTACAGTGTCGCGTGCTTTACAACTCATCCTCAGTCAGGTCGAGATCTATTATGAGGAAGACTATATCACACCAGTCTCCTCAACCTGTGATCTAACCCTCAAGATCTACCCTTCTGACCCTCTACAACTCAACAATTTACAAGACTGGATCATATTACAGTTGTGCTACATACCAGTTACTGCTTCTCACGTGAGTAACACTCAATAAGTAGAACCCCCCACCTAGACCTCCTAGGTATCTATTTATATGTGTTTTTGGCTCATCAGCCATTACATTTTCTTACCAAAACCCTAACATAGTTAGGTCTTCTTGCATGCTAGCCTTGCACACTTTCCTCCTCTACATGCACGTTTTCCTTTCGTCCACTTCTTTTCCTGCCAGCTATCTTTCTTTCCCATCTTCTTACATGCGTGCATCACATGCCTCCTTTCCAACTATATTTCCTCCACTTCATGCCTTTTCCCCAAAATGGGCATGTGCCCAACATGACATCTGAAGAAATACTGCAAAGCTCCAAAGAAACAGAGAGATGGACAACAAGAGAAAAATCAGGAAGCAAATGTAACAGGTGATGTATTACAAGATGCTTTGATTATTTCTGTAGATAATATTTTTGAGTCTTGGGTAGTAGATTCAGGGGATTCATTTCATGCCACACCCCATAGGAAACATTTTCTAGATTATGTTCAAGGTGATTTTCGACAAGTTCATTTGAGTGATGATGCACCATGCAAAATTGTTGGAATGAGAAATGTAAAAATATAGCAAAACAATGGAAACCAATGGTTGTTGAAAGAGGTAAGCCATGTTCCATATCTAAGGAAAAATCTAATTTCAACAAGGCAATTGACAAATGAAGGTTGTATATCCATATTTATAGATAAGGTGTGGAAGGTCACCAAAGGATCATTGGTGAAAGCAAAAGGAGAGAAGGTAGGTATATTGTATTTATGTATTGGTAATACTGACTCTTCTATCTATTTAGTTTCTACAAGAATGGATACAACACTGTGGCATCATAGGCTTGGACACATGAGTGAGAAGGGGATGTAGATACTTCAAAAAAGAAACTTGTTGCCAGATCCTAAACAAATTGATTTGGATTTCTGTGAGCATTGTGTTTATGGAAAACAAAAGAGACCTAAATTTTTCAGAGTAGGAAAAGAAAAGAAGAGTGAAAGGTTAGATCTTGTGCATACAAATTTATGGGGAACAACTTAGGTATCATCTCTTGGTGGCTCTTATTATTATGTTACTTTCATTGATGATGCAACTAGAAAAACTTGGGTTTATTGCATTCAAGAAAAATCTGATGTTTTTGATATTTTTAAGAAATGGAAAGCTTTGGTTGAGAACGAGACGAGAAAAAGGTTGAAGTGTCTCAGATAAGACCATGGAGGTGAATATTGCAACAAGGAGTTTGATGATTACTGTTCATACCATGGGATTTGTAGAGAGAAGACAGTTCCAGGAAGACCATAAGAAAATGGTGTGTCAGAAAAGATGAACAGGATAATCATGTAGCGTGCAAGGAGTATGAGATTGCATGCTGGTTTTCCCTTACAGTTCTAGGAAGATGATATAGATACTATTGTTTACTTAATAAATAGAGGACCTTCAAGATCTTTGGATGGTATAATTCTAGAGGAGGCATGGACATGTAAAAAGATAAACTATTAATTTTTGAATAATTTCGGTTGTGAAACATTTGTCCATATTGATAAAGAAAATAGAACAAAGCTTGCGGAAAAATCCAAGAAGTGTACCTTTATTGGATACGATGTTAATGATTTTGGTTATCGCTTATGGGATTATAAAAATCAAAAAATCACTAGGAGTAGAGATGTCATATTCAATCAGAAGGTCATGTACAAAGATGAGTTGTAGGGAAATAAACAGAAAAAACAAAAATCAGAATACGCAGTGCTTGATGAGGTCACTGAAAAAGAAATTCCAAAGGTACCAAAAAATCAAAATGTACAACAATAGGAGCAACAAGTACCCTAAACTCCTGCAAATGTTGTTAGAATATCTACCAGGTTAAGTAGACCCCCTGAATGATACTCTTCTTCATTGTATTATTTATTGTTGACCGATTCTGGTGAACCAAAATGTTATGAAGAGACAATGCATGTAGACACCAAAAATAATTGGGAGCAAGGAATGAAAGAGGAAATGGATTCCCTGGTAAATAACCAAAGTTGGGATTTGCTTCAGTTTCTTGCAGGAAAAAGAGCATTGCAAAATAAATGAGTTTACAAGTTGAAGGAAGAAGATGGAGGAAAAAAGCGGTACAAGGCTAGACTTGTTGTAAAGGGGTTTGCACAAAATAAAGGTATATATTTTGATGAAATATTTTCTCTGTTGTTAAAATGACTTCAATTAGGAGTATTTTAAGTCTTGTGGTAGTAGAAGATTTTCATCTTGAACAGTTAGATGTAAAAGCAACTTTTTTCCATGGGGATTTGGAGGAAGAGATTTATATGCAACAACCACAGGGGTATGAGGTCAAAGGGAAGGAGAATTTGGTATGTAGGTTTAAGAAGAGTTTATATGGCCTAAAGAAAGCTCCAAGGAAGTGGAATTTTAAGTTTGACATATTTATGATAGAACAAGTTTATAGTAGATGTCATTTGATCACTGCATTTATTTTAAAATGATAGAAAATGGAATTTATATTATCTTGCTATTGTATGTAGATGACATGCTTGTTGCAGGGCTAATATGCAGGATATAAATGTGCTCAAGAATAAATTAGATAATTCATTTGCGATGAAGGATTTGGGTGCTGCAAAAAAAATCCTTGGTATGAGAATAACAAGAGACATGAAAAATTACAAATTGACATTGTCTCAGGGTGAGTACACGGAGAAGGTGTTGGAAAGGTTTAGAATGTAGAATGAAAAACCATTTAGTACACCTTTGTCCAGCCATTTCAAATTAACTAAGGAAATGTGTCCCAAGACACATGAGGAGATAAAATACATGTCTAGGGTCCCTTATTCATCAACAATTAACAACTTGATGTATGTGATGGTCTGCACACGACCAAATATTGCACATGCAGTGGGAGTTGTGAGCAGGTATATGAACAATCCAGGTAAAGAAAATTGGGAGGTAGTAAAGTGGATTCTCAGGTATTTGAGAGGTACTGCTACTCATGCATTATGTTTTGAAGGTTCAAACATTGTTTTACAATGATATGTTGATTCAGATATGGCAGGTGATAAAGATAGCAGGATGATCACCACAGGGTATGTTTTTACTGTAGGTGGAACAACAATAAGTTGGATTTCGAAATTGTAGAAGGTTGTTACACTTTCAACAGCATAATCATAGTATGTTACCGCTACAGAGGATAGTAAAGAAATGATTTGATTACAAAGGTTTATGGAGGAATTGGGAAAGAAGCATGAGAATAGCAGGTTGTATTGTGACAGTGAGAGTGCCATTCATCTTGCAAAGAACTCAGCCTTTCATTCAAAGACTAAGAATATACAGTTGAGGTATCATTTCATACGATCCACTTTGGAAGATGGACATTTGAAGTTGGAAAGGATACACTAGCCAGAATCCTGCATCCATGTTAACAAAGGGAGTAACCAGGTAGAAACTAAGTTCCTGCTTAGTTTTAGTTAGTGTTCAAGCATGAAGGTGAAGATGAGAAATTCGCCAGGTCCAAGAAGGATCATATTCCAACATATACAAAAGTGGTGGAGTTGATGATATTAGTCTCCAAGTGGGAGATTGTTGGTTGTGGATCCTGATTATCTTTCTAATCCATAGGTCTTTGTTTTCAGTCGTTTTTATACCCCATAAAGACTTTACACCCTGAAAGAATGTACACTCCTCCACACAGGGGAGTTCAAGAGGGGTTATGTTAGAATATAAGTGGATGTGCTCATTTTACCATTGACAATACCCTTGTCACCCAACCATAGGCCAAATCCACCCTCCGAGCACCTTAACCTTGACAGAGAATCACTCCAGAAGCAAACCCTAGGCTAGATATCCAAACAAAGGGTAGCACACCTTTCCCCAAGGATAGCGCATCAACAACAACTAATTAGATAGTCTAAACCCTAACCAAGATACAATCCAAGTTTAAATGCTAGCTTCAACAGCTGCAACGACAACTCTCCTCCAAACCTACATAGAAACTGGGCAACTGCAGTGCACACAAGTGACACTCTGCAATTCTAAGACTGCTTGCTAGAATTAGAACTGGCCTCCTGTATTTATACTAATTCTGGCTAACTGCTTGGGTCGACTTCTCATTCTGGGTATCTGTCTGTTCAATATATATTATTATTTCTAGCCGACTTCTTCTCTTGGAGGCTAATAACCTAATATAAATTATCTTCTTGAGCCGACAAGTCTTCTAGGGTTGTTAGCCAACTCATTAGGGTTTCTTCTTGCTTCCCAGAGTACTCTATCCTCATCAAGTTTATACGTGGAGGTAGATAACTCCCGCAACTACCATAATATCAACACTCCCTCCTAGCTAGGGAGGTATTATAGGTAATGGTATTGAGCACAAAAACATACCATTCACTCGGTAGCATCAACATCATGACTAGATCATGAGCACCATTATCATAATCAGTGTCATCAGCTACATCATCTCTCGAAACCATACTCTATTTGATTAATCAGACATGATTCTCACTCCACAGAGTGATACAAGAGCTATTCTTCTAATCTAGAAGAGTAAATGCTCTGAACTATTTTCCAATACTGCTGATAGTCTTCAAGGCAATCGAAACAAAAACAGAACACAACTGTGTCTATCCATAGTAGTACATAACTACAATCCAGTGGTACACTACCACACCAAATAACACATAAGTACTAGATCAACAATGTATAGTCACGAACAGTGGAACAAATCCACCACAGTAGTATACATCTATTGTCATACAATCTTCATAAAAATCATCTGATATCAACCTTCACAGAAACAATGTTATGATATAAACTGAATCATCTGGGCCAATATTTCACTCACATCTATGAGATCTGAAAGAATATCTACCCTTGGAGTAGAACAATGACATATTTGGACTATTCTTCTCAAGAAAGGAAGAATAACTATCCTGTCTTCTGAACCTAGACCATTCCCCACCCTGGGCCATTCTTCCTACAAAAATCAAAGTGCACCCTGGAGAGAATGTATAAACCCTAAAGAATGCCTGTCCATGATTTCTAAGCCTGGACCATTCCCCACCCTGGGCCATTCTTCCTACACTAATCAAAGTGCACCCCGGAGAGAATGTATAAACCCTAAGGATTGCTTGTCCATGATTGCTGAGCCTAGACCATTCCCCGCCCTAGGCCATTCTTCCTACACTAATCAAAGTGCACCCTAGAGATAATGTATAAACCCTAAGGAATGACTGTCTAGACCATTTCCCCTGTTAACCACAAGAGGAAAAGACTATTCTTTATCAACCTCCAAAAACAAACCATTCCTCATGTTAACCACAATGAGAAATCATTGTTTGATGAGGTGGGCCAGTCTTCTTGAGTAACCCTCAAGAAGAGAGACTGCCCTAGACCACTCCCCATTTTAACCACAATGGGAATTCGTTGTCTATGATACATCAACAATTTGGACCATTTCCCATGTTAACCACAATGGGAAATCACTGTTCGTCAGAAATCTCAATCCACATTTCGAACTAAAAAGGAAACTGCTCATCCTGTACCATTTTTCGAACTGAAAAATGTCCATCCATAAATCAATACATATTAGTGCTCCCTCCCAACCTAGGAGTCATCTCTTCCTTTTTCAATAGGAAGTCGTCTCCACGAGCTCCATATTGAGTACGCAAACTCTTTCATCTTGGATAGAATATTTACCAAGATGTCTGTTTATCTGCTCATCTGTGGAGATATGTACTGGAGAACCGCTTTCTTCTTTCTGGAATTCATCACGGATAATGTAATGCTTGATTTCAAATGTACTTCGGTTTGGAAAACTGGTTTTCCCTGAAGGCTTCATGTAGCTCTGATCAATAGAGTATATCATTGTTGGAAAACTAGAACATATCCATTTGGAACTTCTTCTATCATCATGAGATCTGATCTACTAAGTAATCATCTTGATACAATATCTCTATTATAGAGAATCTTCACCACTCTTCTGCTGTGCATTGGAGGTTCTCCACCAAGTTATCTACTTTCATCTGTATACAAGGGTCTCTTTCTGGTATGCATCAAAGTCTTGAGGTTTCTCTTCATATGTTCTTTGTTCAATTGCTCTGGAGAACAATCTTTGCATTCATCTTGATGTAGCACTCCAACTCATGGATGATATAATGACTCATGTAGAGGTATGTCTGGTTTACCAAAACAAGCAATCATAGTCTTCTCCCTCCATCTGGGAGAACCTCTAGTTCTGGATATTGCAATGCTTTCATTCATAAGTCTTCCGTACACTATTCTTCATGACAACTTTTAGTTCTTCTTGATTGCTTTCATATTAGGTTGGTAATCTTGTGATTCTTGATACAATGATTGGATGTTTAGGCTTCTCTTCTTTCTTGGAATCTTCATGTTCTTCCTCATGTTTTTCTTTAGATTTTGGGTCCATGGAGTTTCTTATAGATTCCATGCCCTAAAGATTCCACTTCTTTATTTCATCATAGGATCACAGATCTGGATGGACAACCAAGGATACTTTAAGGCTTCTCTTCGAAGAAGACTTCTTCTGAGGTTGAACTGAGCACGTACTGTCTTTCATGGTTACTACCATGGATATATACTTCATCATCTTCAATGGATTATAGGATTAGATCCCTCCTAATAATTTCTTCATGTATGAGTGCATATAATCGACTCCCTCCATCTAATAGAGTCCACGCTTCTGTCTGCATCCTTATTGTCTTCTGCAATATATAATTGGCACTCTCTGTCTAATAGAGTCCATGCTTCCGTCTTGTTGTCTTCTACAAAATGTCATAAGTCTTTCTCCAATTTCATCTCGATTGTTGACTTCTTTCTGTCTTTTCTTCTTCTAAGTCTCTTCATGATTTATTCGGCTTATCTTGCAATAGTGTCCATGCAATTTTCTTGATGTATTTCATTATTTCATGTATTATCCAATGATATCAATCCTTATCTTGTTGTTCTTCCATCGATATAGTTCTTCTTGGAACACATTATCTTCCAAGAGATAGATATACGAGACATGTATAGAGACGATGAAAACAAGATATGTACAAGGAATAAGAAGAGTATTGTTACCTTCAGAAGAAGAAGTCTCTTTCATCCTGCTTAGTCTTCTTTGTAGGTTCCTTTTCTTTGGCAACTGATGCTTCATGTTTCTCCTTCCTTTTCTTTAGCTCAGGACAATGATTCTTGTAGTGGCCATACTTTTGACAGTTGAAGCATTGTACTTCTGAAATGTCTTTCTCTTGATTTGGCTTCCTCCTTGAATCAAACTTCCTTGTGTTCCTAAATTCTTGAATCTTGTTGTGAAGGCTTGATCATCGTACTTCTTTTGGGGTTTCTCTTTTGCACTGATCCTTGATTCTTCTTGAGCACAGCAAGTCCAAAGTTCTTCAAATGTTGGATACTCCTTCCTTGTGTTCATGCTTGTGGAAAATGCATCCCATGTCTTGGGAAGACCATTGAGTACTATGTTTACCTGAGATGATCTCTTCAATAGCTTGTAGTTGATCTCTTAATTGAGATATTATCACAAAATATGATGTTATGATGTCCTCATCATTCATCTTCATGTCACAAAGCTCATTCTTCAGACTCATAACTTGTCCAATGTTTTTGACCAAGAAGATATTTGTTAGGGCATCATACATCTTCTTCAATGAGTCAATATGGGAGATGTAGGGTATCAAGTGGTCTTTTATAGATTCCAATATGATACTCATAGAATTGATGTCACCGTCTTTGAACTTCTTCGTAGTTGCAACGATTTGCGGTTTCTTCTCTTTCCCTTCTTCAAAATTTGGTTTCATGATCTTTCCTTTCACGATATCCAACACTTTATTCTTGGCAAGGATGAGATAAATACTTGTCTTCCATGCTCTAAAGTTAGAAGCTCCATCTAACTTGTTCTCTGACTTCATAGAGTAAGTCATGGCTACTTTGACTTGGTCAACCCTATATTTGACCAAAAGCTCAAACTTGACGTCTTGGCTTGCTGAGAGTATCAGGAGATGTGATAGGCTAGCATGCACTGATCTGTTCGGAAAGTAGGTTAATCCCTTCACTTAAGGTGCCTGAATGAGAGGATTAGGGTTTTTGCAACTACATTTGCTAGTAACCCTAGGGGCGGTGCTATAGTGGCTGCTCCTGCTAGAAACCCTAGTGGAATTTCTTCAACGAGCTCAATATCCTTATGGCTATGTTTCCTTCTAGCGGTTAGACTGAATGAAGGAGGTGTGGTCCCATAACCTATTAGAATATAAGTGTATGTGCTCTTTTTACCATTGACAATACCCTTGTCACCCAACCATAGGCCGAAGCCACCCTTCGAGCACCTTAGCCTTGACAGAGAATCACTCCGGAAGAAAACCCTAGGCTAGATAGCCAAACAAAGGGTAGTGCACCTTTCCCTAAGGATAACACATCAAAAACAGATGATCAGATAGTCCAAACCCTAGCCAAGAGATAATCCAAGTGTAACTTCTAGCTGTAGTAGCTGCAACGACAACTCTCCTCCAAACCTGCACAGAAACTGGGCAACTGCAGTGTGCACAAGTGCTGCTATGCAATTCTAATATTGCGTGCCAGAATGAGAACTTACCTCCTGTATTTATACTAATTCTGGCTAACTGCTTGGGCCGAATTCTCATTTTGGGTATCTGTTTGTTCATTATATATTATTATTTCTGGTCGACTTCTTCTGTTGGAGGCTAATAACCTAATATAAATTATCTTCTTGAGCCGACAAGTCTTCTAGGGTTATTAGCCAACTCATTAGGGTTTCTTCTTGCTTCCTAGATTATTCTATCCTCGTCATGTTTATACGTGGAGGTAGATACCTTTGGCAGCTACCATAATATCAACAAGTTAGCCCCCCTGCGGGGTCCGGGGGGAAAGTGAGCCCTCGAAGGAAAAATTTCCTTGTAAATGTATATTGTAATTTCATAATAAATCTGGACCGTTCATTATAAGGTCACTGATCTGATGGTAGAAGTTATGTTAGGGTTATTTTCCCTAGAAGGAAACCCTCTTTTATGAGGGAAATGTTGTTAAGCCCTAATATTGGCTCATTACCCCTTAATTGGGGCATATTAGATTAGTAATGTTATTTTATTTATGTCAGCTTTAGGCCATTAGTTGTAATTTATATTAGTAATGTTATTTTATTTATGTCGACTTTAGGCCATTAGTTGTAATTATACCTCCTAGTCTCCTATATATACCAAGGAGACATTTTCATTTTGAATCATCTTGTACTTGAACATTTAAGTGGGGTAAAA
>ML793871.1:398411-422969 GCA_009831015.1 Picea engelmannii | reverse complement strand
AAGGATAATAAATTATCACCAAAGTACTATGGCCCTTATAAGGTGTTGCAAAATATTGGTACTATGGCATACAAATTGGAGCTGCCTGCATCTTCACGAGTACACCCTGTTTTCCATGTTTCATTCTTAAAGAAGGTTATAGGTGACAAGATTCCAGTTCAAACTATATTGCCAGAACTTGACGAGGAAGGAAAAATCATATTGGAGCCTGAAGCCATCACTGACACAAGAATTCACCAACTGAGGAATAGATCCATTTAAGAGTATCTCATTAAATGGAGGAAACTACCGACTGAAGATTCGACTTGGGAAGATGAGTCTTTTATACAGAAGCATCCAGAGTTACTCAAGCGTTGCGGACAACACTTGTCTCAAGGGGAGGGGCATGTTAAGTCCTAATATTGGCTCATTACCCCTTAATTGGGGCATATTAGATTAGTAATGTTATTTTATTTATGTCAGCTTTAGGACATTAGTTGTAATTTAGATTAGTAATGTTATTTTATTTATGTTGGCTTTAGGCCATTAGTTGTAATTATACCTCCTAGTCCCCTATATATACCAAGGAGACATTTTCACTTTGAATCATCTTGTACTTGAACATTTAAGTGGGGTAAATGGAGGTTGCCCCCTCGAAGAGGCTTAGTATCTAAAATTATCTCTTTTTCAAGGCGTTAAGTAGTTTTCCTAAGGTTTTTCTATGCTATATTGATGTTTGGTTCTTAACAAATGTATTGTGGCTATGTATCATTGCGAATATTGTATTATGTGAGAGGATACTGTGAGAGAAAGAAGAGGAAGTTACAATGAGTGTGTTGTAGGTTGTATCCCTTCATTTGCTGGATAATAATAAAGGAAGGACCTAGAAATTTCTCTAGTGGACGTAGCCCACATTGGGTGAACCACATATATCTGTGTCTCTATTGTATTGCATATCTTTTGTGTTTTATTTACGCATTTGTTTTATTTTATTTCTACGCGATCCTGGTTTTCTAGCAGGAAGACTTTACTTATGCCCCAATATGGGTTCTCATCTACTTCCTCCCTTAGGGGTATTGGGAAGAAGAAATATTAGCAAGCATTGGTAACGCCCTAGGTACATATGTAAAATATCTGAAAGCAACCAAACAAGGTTGCTACACAACCTATACAAGAATCTGCATATACATGAATGTCTATGTTCCCATTCCTGACTCGTTCTACCCGAGCTTCCAATATTTTGACTGCATCCAAACCCTAGACTATGAATTTATCCCCTTTCATTTTCGTCGTTGCCATGAACATGGTCACCTCTATAGGGATTTCTCATTGCTAAATCTCCCCAAACCCCCCAAAGTTGAAACTGAAAAGGATTATGATGGCTTCACCAAGATAATGACTCGATGTAGATCCACCCGAAAGGTTTTCTCCCACGGTCCTTCTGGTCCCTCCAAGAATCCTGATCTCAAAAATAGCTTTGATGATCTTAACATTTTACCCACCGAATCAAACCCTGTCATTGATGAAATTCTCACCTCTATCAATCCTAAGATTCAAAAATCCTCTGATCATTCTCCTAATCCTGAAGACCCCAAAAATCCCAAAACCTCTGTCTCCCCCTCTGATATGCCCCCTCTGGAAGATGTTCGTATGGTTCCTAAAAATGAAGAAGTTTTGGACCTGGAACTAGACGATATTGAATTAGATGGTATAGATCCGTAAAGCATCGTTGATGTGTTCCTGAGGTAGGACATGTAATCTATACCCCCATAACACATCCAACGTGTTCACAAATCCGTTCACAAATGAAGAAAATAGGCTCTGGGGAGGTCATCCACATCAAGCCCAAATACAAATATTGGCATCCATCCCAACAAGATTAAGCCCAAAAAGACTCCTAAGGAGGAAAAAATATGGGGACAGAAATCCAATCTTCATATCCTGCAAGAAATAGGTGACATCCTGGTTAACTCTAGGCAGAATTCTCTAAAAACGGATACATTCCAACCATCCCCTAGTTTCCAATGAAAGTAGTCTCATGCAATATTTGAGGACTTAATGGTAAGAACAAGCACAAGATCTTACAAAACAATTTGCATTCAAAATCACTGGATATGGTTCTTCACCAGGAAACTAAGTGTTTTGGGGTTTTTCTAGACAACATTCTTTCCAAAATATGGAAAATGGTTGCTCGATGGATATTAATTCTACAGGTTTGACAGGAGGCCTTGCAATCCTCTAGAACCATGACAAGATATTTGTGGGGAATATTTCATGTACCAAATTTAGTATTGCATCAATATTTCATCCCTTAGGTGAAGAGACCTCTAGGTCCATCAACAATGTTTATGGACCCCAACAACTTGGAGACAATCTCAAGTTTCTTCAACAATTAAAAAATATTTCAGATCAAGTGCATCCGCACTTTGGATCATAGGAGGTGACTTCAATCTTATCACTTCTCTGGAGGAGAAGAAAGGAGGTCTTAGGCACCTTGATCCTGAACATTTGGCCTTCAAAGAATTCATCCAAAATCAACAATTAGTTGATTTGGAGACAAATAATGGAATTTACACTTGGAATAACTATCGTGGAGGAACCCAATAGGTTTTGTGAAAGATGGATTGATTTCTGATTTCCGAATCTCTCATGATTTCTGAGATTCACATGGAGGACACAATCCTACCTATTGCAGGTTTAGATCACTGGCCAATTTTCCTCTCCCTCGATACTCTAAACAAGCCTCGCAAAAGAGCCTTCAAGTTTGAAATTTTTTGGCTCTCTCATGTAGACTTCCTCAACAATGTCAAAGTTTGGTCAGAAAATTCCTAGGTAGCTACATGTTCTCTCATGTATCATTTTCAGCAGTGCCTAAAGATCCTCAAGCAAAGAATCAAATTATGGAACACAACGGTCTTTGGGAACATTTTTCAAGATCAAAGACTTCTGGAACCAAAATGGATGAGCTACAATAGTAGATCACATCACATGGTAGAACATCAAACCTTTCCCAACAGGAAAAGACTCTTGCAACTCAAATCGAGGAGAGACAAAAGCAAGAGGAAACCCTATGGCGTAAAAAATCGCAAGTCCAATGGCTCAAGGAAGGGGAACACAACTCCAAATTCTTCCATTCACTACTACATATGGGTAGATTTTTCCATGAAACTTTTCCACATTTCTTACATTCGTCGAAAAATATGTAGTAAGTTAAGCATTTTTTTCATTCTTTTATTAAATTGGTCGCGATTATCGTCACTATTTCCATGAAAGTTCGTCGCTATAGCGACGACTATTGACTATCTCAAAGAACCTGCTAATACATGTGGGTTGCAACGTCTAGTTGACTTTTTGTGTGTCAACTCATGCATTTTTGTTGCTATATCGATGATAATCGATCTATATATCCTTGATTTTAAGAGGCTTTTTGACACATTTGCTATAGTTGCGACAATGTTCATGGATTTTGTTTGAGCTGTTTATTTGTTCCGTCACCCACCGGTTGAACAAATCCAATTCTTGATCTACATAGCTCGGATTTTGAACTTTCAAGGTTACTATGTTTTTTTAATTTATTTAATTACATATACTCATTTAACTTGTAAAATTTTGTTCAAATGAAATTTCATGTAGCTTGTTTTTTCATTGATAATATATTATATGTGCATTACCATATTTCAAAATTGTTATGTCATTGGTTTTTGGATCTAGCTAGTATATTCTATGGAAATTCATGTGAAATGTCAAGAAAAATATTTTCCGAAGAAGTATTTTAAGAAGAGGGAAAATTACTCCATCAATAAGGCAATTCAAACATTAAAAACATATGTCATTATCAGTCTAGATCAATTTGAGCCTACAATTCCTTATGTAAACCTAATCCTTATTACAAAACCACCAACTCATAACAACTTTACCGGTTGGACTAATGTTTGAAATAGAAAGTGGAAAATAAATCCTCTTAGGTCTAATCCTATCCCTTAGCGACCTTGTTAGCTCTCTAAATTTTGTGTTTCTATGATGTTGTGCCTATCTAATTTGTTTCATATTTTTAGTCTAGTATTAGGTTAGGTTAGTCATATAACATTGTATTCTTATGTGATGTTGTTTCTGTCAATTTTTTATAATCACATACAATTCTAGATGTAGTGATTAACTATAGTTTGTAGTTGATGTACATTTTTTATACACTATTAATAAGGAGTAGCTAAAATATAAAAAATTCATGATGAAATCTACGATAACATGATGAAATCTACTAGTTAGACAATGAAAAATGAGAACATGCCAAAGTGTCTTAGAAAATAAAATCGTCACCACCGTAAGTAGCATAAAATTGTGACCATTGTAAGTAGTTGCAAATCAACATGTCATAATTTAAACTAACCAAACCCAATTGTGGATGACAAGTGGGTGGCATTCTTTTTTTAGTGGTGAATTTCAAATATTGACATTTTCTCTACAAAACAACTTAGAGGCTAGTGTATGGTGTCGAGTGATTCAAGTTTGAGAAATTTTGACCACTTTAGTTAAATGGTGTGTAATTATTTTCCATGGTGATTCAATACACACTACTCTAAAGTACAAATTGAAGCATATTGATATTAATAGTTAATCGATAATAATAAAAAAAAATGTCAAAATGTCTTAGAAAAACTAATTGTGAGAATTGTAGGTCACTGTAAATAAACATATCATAATCAAAAGGATTAGCTAAAATATCAAGGAGTAGCTAAAATATAAAAATTTGACAACTTACTATCTGGTATGGTGTAGGTAAGACAATTACTTGTCAATACAAGGATTTTTCACTATGAAGGAAAATGACAGGAAGCTTGCTCATTTAGAGCGACATTAGAGGCAAGGGGTGATGGAAAATGTTATTGCCCTTGCTATGATTGCAGGGGCTTGCAAAGAAGAAGAATTTTAATAACAACAACTGAAAGACATTGTAGGGAGAAGGGGCATGCCAAAGGGGGTTATGAATATTAGTCCTTGGTAAGAGGTTATTCAATATTTAATGTATTCTCTATAATAGTCATTATGTCATGAATTTTAGTAATATTTCTTATCATTTTTTTATTATATTTTCTATACACACTAACTTTACTACGTTGTTTTTAAATATATAGACGATGCCCCCAAAATGTCGACCTCCAGAGAGTTATTTTCCAAGTACTAGCAGAAATACTCCTTTACAGGGTGATGAAATTCGAGATTAGAATATTGAAGCTGTTGATCAAGTTATTAATGATGATATGGATGGAGATAACATCAATGATACAAATTAGGAAGATGAGATACATAGATTGATGCAAGACACATTTTATCCAATGGATGAGGAAAACCAAGATGATAGTCATGATGTTGATCCTCTATCCCTAAGGTGTAGGATAGTCGGTGACAGAGTGTGTTGTTAAGGCGCTCTATGATGTTAAGTCACCGGTTCGAAACCTGTGGGGAAAAAAAATCTATCCATGTTAAGGGTTGGCATGGCTTAGGTCGGGTGCGATCCCCGAGTGATTTTGACACCTTAGATTCCCCTGAGTCGCAGTTTCTTAGCCACAGGTTAGTCCCACATGTCACGGACAAACTAACAACAAAAAAAAGAAGATAGTCATGATGTTGATCCTCTACTCGAGAAGTCACGCCAACCTCTTTATGAAGGCTTAACAACAAATATTTTATCTACTATATTGTTTTTGGTGAACTTGAAGGTTTTGAATGGCTTATCAAACACATGCCTCACACAAATACTAAGGTATTTAATTTGTTAATTATTTATGCGTGCATGTTCACAAATACTTAAAAGGTTCAATTTTTTCCTATATTGCTATTGTTTTCTAATTTGTAAAGTATGGATGCGATATTAATGATTAATATTGTTTACATTGACTTAATGTTTTGAATTTTGTAGATTTTTAGGTGAATTTCTATTGCCAACGTCAAATATTTTTCCACGCACATATCAAGAAATATCCGTGATTATGAAAGAAATTGGAATGGAGTATCAAGGTATTGATGCATGTCCTAATGATCATATCATATACTATGGAAAATATGCATTATAAAATGAATGGCCACAATGTCAAATAAGTAGATATCGAACTGATAAAACATCAAATAAGGTGCCTCGCAAAGTTCTTCATTATATTCCGATAATTCCATGTTTCCAGTGGTTGTTCAGGTGCCAAAGTATAGCACAGTTTATGGATTTCCATGCAAAGAACAAGAGTCGAGACGATGTTCTTCGAATACATGCATATGGTTCTGCATTGAAGTACATCAAAGATAAGTGGCCAATTTTTAAAGAAGGACCTCGTAATGTTAGACTTTCATTGACACCTGATGGTGTCAATCCATTTGGAGAGCTTCGTTCTACGTACTCAGTGTGGCCTGTTTTTGTTATAAACAATAACCTTCCTCGGATTTCGATCAAGAGAGAGAACACAATGTTGGCAATGATAGTTTAAGGTATTTAATTACCTTTTATTTTCTTTAAAGTATGACAAAATATTTCATTTCTTTGTTTCGTGCATGGTAATTATGTCTTTTATATATAACGACATATAGATAAGTATAATTAATCATGTATGTTGAACCGATTAGGTAAGTAATAGGTTAAATATATGAACATATATATTGAGCCTCTTATTGATGAGTTGTTGAAGTTATGGGCTAGCGTCACTATGTATGACATCTCTAGACCAATAGGTAAAAAACAATTTCAATTCCATGGAATACTATCATGGACAATTCATGATGTTCCTGGGTTAACACATTTTTGTGGTATATTGTTACTTTCTTTTGTGATTTAATATTATATATATTTATTGAAAATATCATGCATGATTTTAAATTGTAACTCTAATTTGCTACATTAATTCATATATCTAGTAGGTCTTCAAACAAAGGGTAAATTTGCATGCCCAGTTTATGGTCCCAGGATAAAATCTCGTCATTCAAGGAGTTTAGGAAAGGAAGTGTTTGATGAGTATAGGTACTTTCTACCTAAGAACCATAGTTATCGAACTACAAACAAAGAAAAATTCAATGGTAAAGAAGAGAATGGAAAAAAACCACGAAGAATGACACCTCACCTATGAAAGTTGGAATATATTAGAAATCATCAAGGTATGCAAATTATTTATGTATGATATATTATATAAATATTTGGTTAATTTCATTAGTATTAATTTCATTTTGTTTGATTAATTAGTGTTAATTTCATTTTGTTGATGTTTCATGAATGTTGTTAAGGCACGAATGGGATTCCATGAGGAATACAAAGTTACCTGATGCAATTCAGTAGGTTTCCATACTACAAGCACCTACAAATAGTTCATTTGTTTTATACAATGCATATCGGGAAGAACATAAACAAATTGTTATGGAGAATATTAGATGGAAGGACTGACAAAGAGAGAATTGGTAATATTTGTAGTGACATCCAGGAAGCTAATCACGCATTGCAAAGTGTTATTATTAATTCTAATGTTGACGGTCGTGAACAAAATACTAGTCTTCCTTGGTTATTGACGGAGAAACAAAGCAATATTGTAAAAGAGGTCATTCGAAAAATTAGGTTTTCGACGGGGTTTTCATCGAACATACAAAATATCTTAATGAAAAAGGTGATTTTGGTGGGGTTAAAACACATGACTGACATACATTCATTAAGGTAATCAATACGTTATAATATATTTCCTTATTGGCAGTAAACATTTTTTGGAAACAAATAATAATTATTTGTTTTTTGTTACAATATGTTCTACCTTTATCTTTCCCAGATGACTTTGACAACAACATAAAAAAAATTATTTATGTACTTGGACAATACATGAGGTAAGTAATGTTTTATATGGAAAATGTACTTCTTATGTGATTTTTAGCGGAGCTTATTGACATATTATGTTTTATCTGCAAATTTATGTATGCCTTGATATTATTTTATTGCATCATTTGTAGGTGGCTTTCATCAAAATAAATCCATAAAGAAGATATAAGGTATTGGAAGAGAGAAATTCCCCGACTAATTTGTCAAATGCAACAATATCTACCTCCAACATTTTTCAATGCACAAGAACACTACTTCATACACCAAGTTGAGGAGATTGAATTATGTGGACCAGTACACACAAGGTCGATGTGGATGGTGGAGAGGCAGTTGAAGTCATTGAAGGCTTTTGTTAGACAAAGAGCACGTCTTGAGGGTTCTATGGTTGAGGGATATATGATATATCAATGCATGGTTTATATTAGTCAATATCTACCTAAATTAGCTGAAAATATGAATGTGCCTCACATTTGGCATCTCGACTCCATCAACAAATTTGAAGGGGAGGTCCTATTGGGGAAAGGTAAAATAAGGATTGTGAAAGGTAATTATTAGATGTTGACGTAGATTTAATATATTACACATTTATTTTTCCAATTTTATTTCATCATGCTGTTTTTATTTTTTTTTATTCCTGCATATTGAACTATATTAAACTATGCCTTTATTAACAATAGCTAATTAATGATATTAAATTGTTATTTTATCATATAGTTTCTTGAGAGTGGGATGCTTTACATTTATACATTGCAAACAACCTTGATTGGATGGAGCATTGGATAGAATATTGTGAAGAATACTTTGGTAGGTTATCATGGGAAGGGGTGAGTAAGATGATTAAAACAATGCATCATCATCGAGATCAATTTCCTGATCTTACGTCAAGGGAAGTTGATTTATCCTTTGGTTTAAAAGATAAACATGCAAGTAAATTGTTTACCGACATTTTCCTAGTTATTTCCCAAATTTTCAATGTATTTGGTTTGTTTAATTTTTGAAATATATATTTACTAAGTCCTATATGATGTTTATTAATTGGCAATGTATTTTTTACTTGTTGTCCATGTTGCAGTTGAAACATCACAAGGCTATGTGGTGTAATGGTCATAAATTTCGTATCAAAATGTTTGATGATAAGATGAAAACCTCAGATTGTGGGAAAACTGCAGTGTTTAAGGTCACCAATGTTTCCTCTAGAAGTGACAGACATCCGAAAGAAACTGAGAATAGGTACTATGGGAATTTGGAGGATATAATTAAGTGTGATTTTAATTTATTTAAAACAATTTTGTTTGAGGTGAAATAGTACAGGCTACGAATGCATGAACGTGATCATGAAAGAATTGTTATTGAGCATGATAATGGATTTATCATGGTTAATACAAGGGCATTTGAACTGGGTACAAAGCCTTATGTTCGTCCAAGTCAACATGAGCAAGTATTTTACTCAGAAGTACCTAGTAAAGCATGTTGGTCATTTGTTGTTAGATATGATCCAAGAGGAAGACCAGTAAAGTATAATCATGTAGCTGAGGATGAAGATAATAATGAGGAAGAAGATTATGATTATGCATATTAGGAGCAGGTGGCTGTAGTTGATGTGTCAGACGAAGAAGATGAAGAATTTGATAATCCAAATGTGGTAGATGACGATCTCATTGATGATATCGAATACTATATTAGCGAAAATTATGTTGATGATGATGTTGATATGAATGAGCCTTTAACCAATATCAATTCTGAACCAGATCCTGATACATATGTTGAGATGGATGAAGAAGAAGATGAATGATATTTAATTGTTTAAAAGAAGAGGTATGTGTTTATATCTTTTATATGATCTTTATATGTTTTTATTTAGTATAATGGAGTATGTTACACGTTCTTTATAATTTCAAATTAGGTATGGAGAAATTGAGAGTGATGTGAGGTGGGAGGGGGGGGGGTAATTGGAGGTTCCATTCCACCTTCATGTGGTTTCCCCTGTTTAGTAGAGAATGAACTATTCTCAAAACTAAGAGGATCTTTGTGCAAATGCACCTAATCATGTACTACTTGACCCCATTAAGGCATGTTTGTGCCTAATCATGTACTACTTGACCCCGCTTATAATCTAATGTGGAATGGAATTTGGTATATGAGAATTCTTAGAACCTCATGAAATGCTTGGAACCAAGGTATGGACTGAATTAGATGACCTCTAGGAGGAGAAATCAAAGAAGTTTAATATAACAATGTATGCACCTTGTCACCCCTGGTGCTCTGTGTAGATTCTCCTAGAGGACCTTTTAGGACTTTCTGTCTCCACACTATTGATAGTAAGTGTCTTACGATTAGAGTTAGAACACTTGAGGCCTACTTAATAATTGGACAATGAAGTATGGCTTTAAAGAAAGAGAAATCAAAGAAGTTTAATATACCAATATATGCACCTTGTCATCCCTGGCGCTCTATGTAGATTCTCCTAGAGGACCTTGTAGGCCTTTTTGTATCCAATTTATTGATATCCTATATACCTACACAAACAACCACAAACAAAAGAGGGAGATATTTCATCAGAGGCCTTAATATTTCTGGGGAAAGTTTCAGAGGCCTGTAAAGAGTTATCTAGGTTGAAAGTGAGTTTAGCAGGAAGGGAGTTTAGGTGACAGTGAGTTCAAGTATCACTTAATGACACATATTCCCCAACATGACCAAAGAGAAGAACAATTATATATAGGCACATGACCAGTGTTGATTACTATAATAAGTGTTGATTCTCTTGGGCCCTGCAAAGTTACTAGTTAATGGGGCCAACGTTGAAATTTTCTCAAACTTTTCTTATAGTCATTGAAATTTGACATGGTTGCACTAGATGCATGCCTTGATGGTATGTGAGGGTTTCAAGACTCAAAGATTCATATTATACGCACATAAGTGAATAGTCTATAACTGGGTGGACAATAAGTGAAATATGGTCAATAGCTAATCATTCAATATTCCATTTGTGTTCACAATAGAAAAACAATAGTTGTAAGGAATTTGATTGTTTAGGAAGTCGATCATGAGATTCTTGCAAGGCAATATATTTCTTCTTGCAAATTTCCTACAATTTCTACAAAATTAGTTCATCATATTCATCTTTGTGGTTTTTGTAGATACCATATTATTATTGTAATAAATTGTAGAATGCATCTATACCACTTAAAGTCCTATGCCATTGCTAATAAGGATATTCAATGTTTGAATGCAAATTGTTACCAAACCATTCCTTAATGCAACCATTGCTTGTGGTGTATAAGTGAGTATTCTGTCTTTAGATTTTTAGGAATAAATCATCTAAGCCTAATAAAAACAATCAAGAACCTTTATTCTAATTCTTGATGAATAAACCATTCATTCAAGAGTTATGTTATATAATTATTCATTGTCCTACTTTTAAATCAAGATTCCATCTACATTTTAGGTCTTGGGTTTTCCATGTGAATGCAACACATATAAACTTATAATATGATGAAGATGAATATATTCCATGCACATAATTGTTTGCAGTGCTCATGACAATTCATCAATGAAGAAGGAAGACATTAGTGGCATTAGTTATTCCATGACATTTCTACGATCCACTACTACATATGACCAAATTTGCCATGGTTTTTCGTTGCTATTGCCACACATATCCATCAGACTTTCCATGAAAGAAAAGACTATTTTTCGTGGAATTTTTTTCATCGCTATATCCAAGAACCAATCTTTTTTGGAAACAACGATGACATAAGGTCGTCACGTGTCACCATCCTCAAGATAGTTTTACCTTGAAAAGCATGGAAATAATGACGAGACATCGTCGCAATAGGGACATAAAACTGTGCCAAAGTAAAAAACTCACCAACAGCTTACGACGTAGATTCCATATGTGCGACGAAAAAGCATGGAAAGTTGCGATGAAATTTCATTGCTATTTCCACGAAAATCCTTGGTAGAGGAAAAAATAACCAACAATTTACGACACAGGTGCCATATGTGGGACGAAAAAGCGTGGAACATTGTGACGAACATTCGTCGCTATTGCCACGAAAATCCTTGGTAGAGTAAAAACTCATTTTTGTATTGCAACGAACTTTCGTCGATATTGCCACGGAAATTCTTGGTAGAGTAAAAACATTTGTGATGAAATTTTGTCGCTATTGCCATGCCTCCTGTAGGTTTAAAAAAAAAAAAATCTACATGAGAATCTACATGAATAGTTGGAAATAGTTACAGAGAAGAAAAATTGTATAGTTGATAAGCTAGTCCCTTACACTACTAGACTCGAGAGATAGCAATTGGGTAACCATTGTAGCCACCCTATGATATATTTGTATAAACCTCACCTACTTGATAATGATGATTCTTGGAAAATTTTCTAGGATGATAGGGACATTTGCTATTTTTTTCTTATTGAGAGCAAGTTGATACTCTAATGTCATTCTCATAGACAAAATTTTTTTTCCCAAGGGATTACTACCTTTGGATAATTCCTTTTCCCTAAGTGATGTTGGGGGTAAGAACACATCCTCTCAAGAGGCTTCAAATATAAAGGTATCATACACTATCCTTATGAATATTGGTGCAGATGATGGCCCTAAAACTTTGTCTATAAGCACTAATTATTTCGAGTAAGAAAATAAAAATAATATTACCTTATTCCTTGAATTTAGGGATGTCTTTGTTTATTCATATGATGAATTTTTTGGTTTTGACCTGAAAATTACCTATCATGCTATTACTATAAAATACAACACTATTCCTATTTGGAAAAGACAACAACTAGTTACTCTAGCCTTTGAGGCCACTATTAGGAGGGAAGTTGACAAGATTCTCAATGCCAATATCATAAATGCTTCTATATCCAGTCCCACCACTGACATCCACAAATCCATTTGATTGAGTTGACCTTGTAACTAGAGAGGAATATGCTTATTCAAAAGCATAGGTAAGGGTATAAACAATAGAGGTGGTTTAATCCATTGACTCAGAAGCAATTAATTGGGTAAATACAACACCATTAGTAAGAGAGGATACATAGGTAGTTGAGGCATAGGCTTCTTCTTTAGTAGTAGAGAAAAAGAAAAGGGAAAATGAAGCAATAGGAAAAGTAAACCAAAAGCAACAAAGGTGGAAGTAGAAGAAGGAGAGATAATTATTGACTTTTGTGTCAAGTACTCTGAGTGGGTTTCTAACTTGGTCCTAATTTACAAAATGAATGGGTACATTTGACTATGTGTAGACTTTCTCACCCTTAACAAGGAAAGAGTCAAGGATAACCTTATGCTCCCTAACATGGAACTGATCCTGCAACAATTTGTAGGATGCCAAATGATGTCTCTGCTTGATGGATTCTTAGGCTGTGATCAAATTCACCTCAAGTGAGAAGATCATTATAAAACCACCTTCACTACTGACTGGGGCACCTTCACTTTTGAATGCATGACCTTTGCTCTAATCAATACAGGTGCCACTTTTTAGAGCAATACACACAAAACATTTGATGACTTAATTGGTATGATTATTTAGGTTTACCTCGATGACCATGCTATTCATTCCAAGCTATCATGAGATACTTTTAATCACTCGAGGAAAGTATTTCCATGTTGCAAAAAGTACGACATGTACTTGAATCTAGGTAAGTCTATATTTGGTGTCTCATGGGGGAAATTACTTGGCAATATTTTTAAAGATTCTAGCATTAGTATTGACCTAGAAAGGGTTTGTGTGATTCAAAACCTTCCTCCACCTGCCACAAAGAAGGACATGTAGTCCTTTATGGGAAAAAACAAAATTTTTAGAAGGTTTATACATGATTTTTCTAGCATGGTCAAGCCTGTTCATAATATGCATAAAAAGGAACATGAATTTTCTTGGTCTCAAGACACTGAGAGAGGTTTGGTGGATATCAAAAAAGCCATTTTTCACCTATGCTTGCTCAATTTTATTTTTCTAAAAGATTTTGTCATATACAATACTATAGAGAAAGCTAGATTAGCTATCCTGTTACAAAAGGATGACTTGGGTTCAAAACAATCAATTGATTTCATGATCTTAAGCCTTTCTAATGTTGATTTGAAGTATACCTTGATTGAAAAATTTCGCCACTTCATTCTTGGAAAACATACCAAGGTAAAGGTTCCTCTACCTATCATTAAATTTCTATTGTTCAAAACTTTCCTTTTAGGAAAACTTGCTCATTAGTTAACTAAGATACAAGAGCATGATTTTGAGATATTTACTTCTCACACTATTAAAAGGTGATATTTATCTCTCCACCCGACTTAGCGTGGCGAACCTAATGAAGATTCCAATAGTGATGATGAATCTTTATCTGCTTGATTTGTTGTTGATTGTGAGAATGTATATGCCACTGATCATCCTTAGTATCATCATATTATATGTTACTTACATAATGAACATTGTCTTCCCAACATTGAAAGTCATAAAAGGAGATTGATATTAAAATCCTCAAATTATGTCATATTGTGTATTTTACTGTTCCATAGGTTTATATATGATGTACTTTTGTATTGTGTAGACAAATAGATCTTTTAAAGCATGTTGATAGTTCTTCACTATATGGCTTCTCAACCCTTTCACATTGGTGGCCATTTTGTTTCCAAGGAGATTGCAGGCAAAATTATCCAGATTGGTCAATATTGGCCCTCTCTTTTCAAATATTGTTACTAGTTCGTGCAATCTTGCAAGATATGCTAGAATACGATGGGAAGAGAGTAACTTTTTTCCATGTCCTTAAATATTGTTCTTCTTGATTTCATTTTTCTATGGGGTATACACTTCATTGGCCCAATTATCCCACCATCTTCTATTGGCCATGTGTTTATCCTCATAGCTACTGATTGTTTTACCCAGGGTGTGAAGTTGTTCCACTAAAAAATTATAAGGTTTAATAGGTAATTTCCTTCCTAGAAGTCAATAGTTTCTCACAATTTATCCTTCCATTGGAAATTATTTATGATAATTGAATTTCTTTCATTTATGGGAAGTTTACTAAGTTTTGTAGCAAGTTTGGGGTTAAGCATTGAACCTCATCCACTTATTATCCCCAAGGAAATGGCCAAGTAGAATCCATGAACAAAACATTGATTAAAATCTTAAAGAAGAATGTGGGAAAGAGAAACCCTACCAATGGCACATTCAACTCTTGTACGCTCCAGAGGTTGCCTACACCACAATGAAAATCAATATTAGGGAAACTCCTTTCTAGGTGTTGTATGGTTAAGAGGCTATGATGCATGTAGAACCTTAACTAGCTTTCTTTTTGTTTCTTTAATTTATTGTTCATTTTATTTTTCATCTAGTCGAGTCTTCTCACTGTCCTTTGAATTCCTTGTTTCTTTATGCTTACCTTTTTTAGTTTTTATATATATATATATTTTCTTTCTATTGATTTATGGTATTGGTTGGTACTCCCGGTTCTATATATTTTGACTTCATGGGAATTGATAATCAATAGCTCTTGAATTGATTCACTTATTTGGTTTCTAATAGTGTTGGTTGGTCTTGACACTAACACTACATTATATAGAAGCCGATCAACCTAATAATTATTTTGACATATTACACCAACAGGGATTTTTTTGTATGCAGAGATTGCAAAGTCAACCCCTTCATTCCCTTCATCTCTCCCATTCTCCATCCCAATGATAGTATATTTATCACACATATGCATGGATGATCATAATTTTTCCCATGTTGTCCTACCTCAATTACATTGAAGACATGTCGTGAGTTTCTCATTTCCCCCAATTCTCTAGATATTTCAATTGTCATTCCATTTGTTACCTAAGGCACTAGTAGTCACATAAGCCAAGAATACTAACTATCTAGTTCACTATCATGGGATATTGAAGACAAATAGTCGATTTCAATATGGAGGATGTGTCTAAGTTGGCTATTATTGGGTACTATTTGTATGAAAACATCATTGCAAATATTGTATATTTTATTTGAGAGTACACTCACCTATTCCCATGTAGCATCTTTTAGATGAAAAGAGTGAGAGGAGAACATTGGGAGATGAATATAGAATTGAAGCCTGACACCTGATCTACCAAGAAGTGACTATATAGGATGCATTCACATTATAAGGAATATGATAAACAAGATATATGTGATATGATAACTATTGGTTAGATATTTTCAGTGGAACAATAAGATTTGATTAGTCTAATAGTCATCTAGGGTGTGAAAAAGGTGGAATAAATTTTTCTGTGGAATTTTTTAGATTGAGTCAGGCCTACATACATGATCCCTTTCATACATGTTTTAGTCAAGAGATTACCAAGAATGTGGCAATGAATGAACCTTATACCTTCATAGTAGGTTTATTTGGTTATCATAAAATCTGAATCATCAAGGGGAATAAGATGAACACCAGTTTTTCTATGGAATGGTGATTGTATGCATACAATCTCATGTCCTTTGGCCCAAGTAATGCACCAGTTATGTTCTCTAGAATCAAGTTTGTTATGTTCAATGAGTATATCCATAATTTACTTGAGCTATATTTTCAATTATTGGCAATGTATATCTTGCTAAAGGGTCACATGGCTAAACTAATGTTGGTGATGGAAAGACGTTGATTGATCTAGTTGTACCTAAATATTAAGAATTTAATTTTCTACACCCCATTAAACATCCTCTTGGATCATATTATCTACAAGGAAGGATGTTTAGTCAAACTAATAAAAATCATAGTAATTTTAGAATATGTATGCACTAGAGAATGTCCCTGTGTTATGGTCATGTAGGGTATTACCATATATTTATCATGGGGCATGCTCAACTAATAATGTAGAAGGAGGAAATACTATGAAGAGGTGTCCCATTTGTATGGATTGTAGAATGAGAAAAGGGGTTTTCCAAGTTAAAACGGTGGATGGTTATGGCTCCAATTCTTGTTTTTCCTAATTGGTAAAAAAATTTCCACGTCCATGTGAATTCCAATACCATTGCATTGGGAACATGTTGGCATAGCTAGGGGAACACATGCTACACCACCCAAGGTATTTTTCTAGAAAAAAATTGTAATTACACAACCATGAAATGCAAATGCCTAGTGATGGTGCATATGCTACAAAATTTCAAGTATTATCTTTTGGAACAATCCTTCAAGTTGTTCATTGATGATTTAGTGGTCAAGTATTTGACGTTAACAATACAATGTTGGAAGGTTAATTCTATTGATGTTTACTACTATTTTACGAGTTTGATTTTGAAGTGGTGGTTAAGCTAGGTAAATAAAATGTGGGACCTAATCACCTCTCAAAAATCCACAATTGGAACAATGTTGGGATAGCTCATAAAGTGTTGAATGTAGATATATTTTGCATGGAAGTAGTTCTTGAATTCTTCACTAATATTTCCAACTTCAAATATAAATCTACATGCACTAGAAGAATATGGTGATAGTAAAGATTGCTAACTCATAATTAAGGATACAAATTATGAGTTAATAATACAAATTATGAGTTAATCATATGGTACTTGCGCACATTAGCAGTGGATGGGATTCTTGACTACTATGTGTTGGATCATGAATGATAGGTGGTTCTCTAGGAATCCCATGATGGACATAGAAACATACATTATAGTGAGAAGACACAACTTTCACAACATACATTACAATGAGACATGTTGGACGAAATTATCATTCAACGAGGATATAGTGCACTCTCCACTCCATTATTCATATTATTATCTTCATTCACTCCTATCAGTACATATTCTCCCTTTCTCTTCTCTCATTTGTTTACTTAGGGTTCATATGTGTGTGTGTGTGTGGTTAAAATTTTGTACTAAAAATATGTGATAGTTGTATTGGTAAATGTAAGAATACAAAAAAAGGCTTTTCCCACGGTCTATGATTCATACTTTGTTAAAACAATTGATTCTTATCTACCAAAAATGCAATTCTATCCTTTCATGAGGATTGTGAACTTTTACTAGTATAAAGCCTACTTTAAAAAACACGTCAAAACCCTTACCTTATCATTGTCCTCTAACCATATCCATTAGCCCATAAAACTTGATAAGAGTTGTCCACGAGATGCATTTCCATCACCAAGACCTGCATGAATTATAAAAGACAAATTCTTTATATGAGTAAATAATATATAAGAAAATAAACATGCATTTAGTTATGTAAAATACTCTAGAAACAAATTAAGTGGTCGCATACCTTAATGAGCTTCTCTTTGTTTTGAGAATAGGTTATTCTCTACTAAACAGGGCCAACCACATGAAGGTGGNATTCCCCATACCCAACAAATGATTTTGTTTATATAGAAAACATATAGACATTCATGCATAACTAGGATAGTAATCAAAACATATGAACATATAAAAATTGAAGCATAATGTTGTAATTCATATAAATAATGTTTCAAACTAGAAACATCGATAAACATCCAAATACAAGTCATGAATTTATACATCTAATTTTTCTTTGATTTATATTTTTTTACATTCATAAAATTGACACTTGGGGTATCATAATAATCCAAGGAAATTATATTTCTTGCGCCCTGTCCTTATATTGTTTGTGTTTCCATGGTCTCATGTACCATACTTTTGGTACGTCGTTGAGAAGGGTGTCCAGGAATCTATGCAGGGTCGTGAATTGCAATAATGAAAATGATCATATCGATATGTTGAAATATAATTGAAATAACTAATTCATTATTTTGATTAACATTACACTATTTCTCTTTACCCTTCTGTGTAGATGTGATAGTTGGTGCATTAATTTCTTTTCCACTTGGTTCCTCTCACAATTCACCCTCCTGAGCTACATGCTCTTCAATTTTGAGAAGAAAATATATAAGTCGGGAAATAAATATCTACAATCACAGTAAATATTTCTAATTCTGAAGGATACATACCAGAATGGGTACAATGCTCCCCACTATCATTGGACATGTGAACCCTTGTATGATGTGGTGTTTGCTGAATACTTCTAGATTCATTGCTATGGCAATACTTTTGCTTGAAAACAAACATAAATACTTAGATAAGGGTGATATAATAAAATATGAATAGACTTTACAAGCATGCTACTGTGGTTTCCTTATTCATTTTATTTACCTACATGGTTGTGGAGATTGGAGTCTAGCCCAAGATTTTCCTATATTCAATCAAACTTCTAAAACCATGCTTGTAACCAAGCTTTAGGTCCTCCTGAGTGGAAGTAGTGTCGAACATATTTAATTGAAATGCATAACACCATTAAAAATACCAATAACAAAAACATATATTTGTTCACTACTGTTAAATAAATATTAACCACAGTTAATCATTTAAATCTTACAATTTGGGATTTTAGTTTTCCATAGCCACTTTGGCCTAGTTTATGCTGCCCGTTCTTTTCCACTCTAGCCTTGGTTTCTTTGGAGGTGTCTGGTAGCCTACATATGCAATTTTTGAAAAACATTAGATATCGGAATTGTTACTTAAAACAATAAATAAAAACATAAATGAGCATATTTCACTAATAATATGACATGTGTTGTACCTTGCTTGACCAACTCATGTATGTATTCCTTGTTTTTTAAACAAGTTCTCCTTTTTCTTCCTCTATCAGGGCCTTCCATTCTTTCTCCGGAACCATGGGAGGGCACTCATACTTGAGGTCTAATTACAATTTCTCCTTATATTGGGCCCTGATATATTTTAAATTCTCGCCGACTAACTTTGTAACCACTTTCTTGTTGAAAGTGTTGTCGAACAAGTTTACCATGTGGTCTATTATATCATCTTTCTTTTTTCTATCTTGTCCATTCCACTGTGTGCGAATGGTGGGGCCAAACAACTCCAATGCTTTGTCATTTAAGTTTCTATAGAAACCATTGTTTCCTACAGAAACATGTAATCCATTAATTTATAATAATCTCAACAAATGTCCATTTCAATTTCATGATAAAAATGAATCAATTAATTAACAATTAACTGCAATCTTCTAAATCTTGATCATAACACATGCATCATCCACTAGAAAGGTGACATTTAGTGATCCAGTGCTTTTAATTCGTTCTGATCCATGCATAATAGTTTCCTCTCCATCTACAATACATTCCTCTCCGGAGTCACGTGGAGTCCCAAGCTCCGACTCATTATGCTCCGATGTGTCATGCCAGTCAAAATCATTGCGCTCATCAATGGATTCAAGGGGAACCTCAGGAGGCTAAAAAATCCTCACTTGTACTTTGCTATGTCGACATTTTTGTTGCATTGAACCATCATTGCTACCTATAGCAGTTGCAGGATCGACAGGTTCCCGACGCATGGGGTTTAAAAACTCTTACAAAAGAAAAACTTTACTTTATCAGATCATATATAATATATAAAACAAAAAAACGGATATGAAATTGTCATAGTTGATAAAAATATGTGAAGATTCCACTTACCCCAAAATTAGTTATTATATTTTGTAGCTCTACAATTCTTGCCCTGTCCTCTTGTGTCAGGGATCTTTTGCTAAGAAAACCTAGATATTTTATGCTAGCCTTCTTTAAGGCCTTCGTTACAGTTGTTATTGGGTCAGTGGAATAAAATATTTTTTCCTCATCAATATACTCAGTGGGAGCCTTCCCACATTGACCATGCCACAATACATTGATGAATAAAATTAATGAGATGAACTTTGACATTTGAGAAATTTAGTTATTGTAGGCATAAGTTATTACTGTATTTAACATTTACCTACTAAGGCACATCGGGTGCCTTTCCATGGTCACCTTGGATAGATGTAGCGGGTGATTTTCTACCACGGTCACCCTGGATAGAAGTTAACACAATAAATCAATCAACAAAAGTTATGAAATTCACCTGTAACATTTAAAAAATGAAATATTGGAGTTATATCAGAAAAAAAAATAATGAAATTTAAGAAATTTAGTTGTTGTAGTCATAAGTTGTTACTGTATTTAACATTTACTTGCTGAGGCACAACAGGTGCCTTTCCACGGTCACCCTAGACAGATGTAGTGGGTGATTTACTACCATGGTCACCCTGGATAGAATTTGACACAATAAATTAATCAACAAAAGTTATGAAATTCACCTGTAACATTAAAAAAATAAAATATTGCAGTAATACCAGAAAAAAAAAAAATGAAATTTCAGAAATTTAGTTGTTGTAGTCATAAGTTGTTACTGTATTTAACATTTACCTGCTGAGGCACAATGGGTGCTTTTCCACAGTCACCCTAGACAGATGTAGCGGGTGATTTTCGACCACAATCACCCTAGACAGAAGTTGACACAATAAATCAATCAACAAAAGTTATGAAATTTACCTGTAACATTAAAAAATGAAATATTGCAGTAATATCAGAAAAAAAATAATGAAATTTCAGAAATTTAGTTGTTGTAGTCATATGTTGTTACTGTATTTAACATTTACCTGCTGAGGCACAGTGGGTGCTTTTCCATGGTCACCCTGGACATATGTAGCCTGTGATATCTCATGGTCACCCTAGATAGATGTTGACACAATAAATTAATCAACAAGAGTTATGAAAGTAATTGTAACATTAAAAAATGAAATATTGCAGTAATATCATAAAATAAATAATGAAAAATGAAATATATGCAGTAAAAAATTGAAATATTGCAACGATAAATTATAACAATGATTGATCAAAGGTTGAGTTGAATGGTATGTAAGATATTTACCCCCATAGCCGCACCCCCTCCATCTATTCGATTTAAGTTATAATCGATCAACAACTCTTCACCTGGAACTATTGTTTTTGTTGCACATACAAATATATGATTTCCTTCGCGTCGCTCAAATACGCAATTCAGTTTCTTAGTTGCTTCCACTAGTCGTGTACTATTTATAAAGGCCGCAATGTTTCGAGTAGCTTTTGGCCTTCCATCAATATACATAGTTTCCCCTTTATTTTGATTGTTATTTACTATTTGTATATAATTTGCAGCAACTCTGTATCTCCGCATACTTCGCGTATATCAGACCAACATTAACCAGTGATTGTATTTGTATAATGGTCCAACATACTCCATCAATTCAGTTACAGTGCCATAACCGACCTTTATGCCATCCATGGAAAATAACCCCAATCCATGTAAGGACAAAGGATCAATGCGATACATCCTCCCACTGATGAAGAGATCTGTGTCCACTTCAGGTAGCTCCTTAGGTTCCCATCGTTGCACTAGATTTCTATACCTTAAGGGAAACTCAATGCTACCTATTCTCTCAACATCATAATTACATGACCTTCCATTGGCAATAAAAAATTGCATGTGTATATGAAATCGTTTCCTTACCTTTTTAGATCCTGTTGATCTAGAACCAGTAGATCTAGTACAACACGTCTTACTTTCAACCTATCTTGGTATATATTTATCATCACCCGAGGAAGATAGATCCGACAGATACCTATTTGGTGGTACCTACACTCGTTAAAATAAGAAGATAAGTTATCGTGCAAATATAAATTTGTGGTACCAACACAGTTGCATATAGTTGCATATAGTTGCATAAGTTGCATATAGTTGCAATATAGTTGCATATAGTTGCATAAGTTTCATTGTTGCATAAAGTTGCACATAGTTGCAATATAGTTGCATATAGTTGCATAAGTTTCATTGTTGCATAAAGTTGCACATAGTTGCATATAGTTGCATAAGTTTCATATTTGCATATAGTTGCATAGTTTCATGTAGTTGCATATAGTTGCATAAGTTGCATATAGTTGCATAAGTTGCATATAGCAATATAGTTGCATAAACTTACATATAGTTGCATATAGTTGCATAAGTTGCATTGTTTCATAAAGTTGCATATAACTTCATATAGTTGCATAGTTGCATATAGTTGCATAAGTTGCATATAGTTGCGCATAGTTGCATATAGTTGCGCATAGTTGCATAAGTTGCATATAGTTGCATAAGTTGCATTGTTGCATAAAGTTGCATAAAGTTGCATTAACTTGCATAAAGCTGCATAAGTTCCATAAAGTTGCATAAGTCGTATAAGTTGCATGTTGCATAAAGTTGCATAAGTTGCATGTTGCATAAAGTTGCATAAGTTGCCATGTTTGTCATAAGTTCCTTGGTCATATGTTTGTCTATGGTAGATTCTTTGGCCAACACATTTAGGTCCCTCCCTTACTAGTTATGACCTCTCTTGGGCCTTGTGCACTAGTTGGGGTCTTTTTTAATTGAGGAGCCTCCCTTGGGTCCCCAAACTTCCCTAATCCATTAGGGCGCACTCTTAAATGCATAAAATAAAACCAATTGTTGCGTAGTTGCATAAAGTTGCGTAAGTTGCATAAAGTTGCGTAGTTGCATGTTGATTTATAAAGTTGGATAGTTATCTGGTGGTCTATAGGAAGAGGCCTAGCACCTTAAAAATGACCATTCTCCTCCCACTATCCAAATTTAAAGTTGTGTAAATTGCATAAAGTTGTGTAAGTTGCAAGTTGAGAAATCAAGGGATTCCACCAACACTCATTTAAATTTATTTTTAATCGCTTGCCAATACTTCTTTTATTTTGTTGATATTGAGCTCACACATGAGGAAGTTTATATCTATGAGGATTTGGGATCAATTTTTCAAGCCTGAATTTGATGTGTAAATATTTATGAAGGTATTGGATCCCTTAATGACTCCTTAGTACTATTGACGAGTTGAAGAAGTTTTGAAATAACCAAACAACCATGCAGGAAACTTAATTTTGCATAGAATAAGAGTTTAATTTTTTTTATGAGTAATGGAGAATTCACATTGTGGAATCTCCTTCAATATTTTTGTTGTTATCTCTATGAACCATTTTGTCAAGAAAACATCTAAGTCATTGACTTGAAGGACTTGTTGATTTCCCAATCCATCATTTTTCCTCATGATAGATAAATCACTAAGTCAGGAGACCAAAATTCCTTTAAAAGTTAGTAATTGAACCTTCATCATTGAAGTAAGAAAAGAAAGGTGTCAATGTTTTTGTATATTTGGATAATTTAGCCAAGAAAAGGAAACTTTCTAGGTTGGTAGGCCAGTGAGTCTCCAAACCTAGTGACTAAAACTTCTTGAGCCTTAAGGTATATGATTTACCCCCAAAAATAAAAATCACTTATTCAATGAGGTTACTCGTTGTCCAAACCAACCGATTGAGGTTATTGACCCTTGCACTCAACAAATTTCCTCCTTGGGGTGAATCACTCACTTGTCCTTATTTGTCCTTATGAACTCTCTTGGGCCTTGTGCACTAGTTTGGGTCTTTTCTAGGTTGAGGAGTCTCCCTTGGGTCCCCAAACTTCCCTAATCCATTAGGGCACACTCTTCAATGCATAAAATAAAACAAATTGTTGCGTAGTTTCATGTTGATTTATAAAGTTGGATAGTGATCTGGTGGTGTGTAGGAAGAGGCCTAACACCTTCAAAATGATCATTCTCCTCCAACTATCCAACTTTAAATTTGCGTAAATTTCATAAAGTTGCGTAAGTTGCAAGTTGAGAAATCAAGGGATTCCACCAACACTCATTTAAATTTATTTTTAATCTCTTGCCAATACTTATTTTAGTTTGTTGATATTGAGATTGCACATGAGGTAGTTTATATCTATGAGGATTTAGGATCAATTTTTCAAGCCTGAATTTGATGTGTAAATATTTATGAAGGTATTGGATCCCTTAATGACTCCTTAGTACTATTGACGAGTTGAAGAAGTTTTGAAATCACCAA
>ML793871.1:379320-398361 GCA_009831015.1 Picea engelmannii | reverse complement strand
CCAATCCATCATTTTTCCTCATGATAGATAAATCACTAAGTTAGGAGACCAAAAGTCCTTTAAAATTTAGTAATTGAACCTTCATCATTGAAGTAAGAAAATAAAGGTGTCAATTTTTTTGTATATTTGGATAATTTAGCCAAGAAAAGGAAACTTTCTAGGTTGGGAAGCCAGTGATTCTCCAAACCTAGTGACTAAACCTTCTGGAGCCTTAAGGTATACAATTTACCCCCAAAAAGAAAAATCACTTATTTAGTGAGGTTACTCATTGTCTAAACCAACCGATTGAGGTTATTGACCCTTGCACTCAACAAATTTCCTCTTTGGGGTAAATCACTCACTTGTCCCTATTTGTCCTTATTTCTCCTTTTCTTCATTGTGGTGACTTTCTTCTTCTTCCTTTGGTTGTTTTTATCTTTACTTAATGTCTTTTTCTAGTCTAATCATATCCAAAGTGATATCCACAAGTAGTTGATCATTTTACCCATTTCTAGAGCGATGCACACTACCTAAAACCACAACTAGAGTATCACCACCTATATATAAAATCAATTTATATTCTATTGGGTTTACAAGGTTGCATTTTCAAGTTTTAATGGTTTTCTATAGTTGGTTGTTGAAAATGAGATTGTGAAACCCTATGGAAATGTATTTTCATCTCTAGATTGAGGATGTCATTTTTCTTGGTTTTCAAAGCTATCTATCAACCAAAAAATCAATTTCTCATGTCATGGTTATTATAGATATGCAAAGTAGAAAAGAAATTGATCCAGTATAAAACTAAGAGGATATCTGGTATACCTTACAAAGTAGAAATCCAATCCCATCTAATAAACTAATCCTAGAAGTTAAAAGATTGGTGAAATTACGATGAATAGACGTACTCACCATTCTTGGTGCCCTCGTAGTCTATCTTCATTCCCTTGTAGTCTATCTTTGTGACCTTACAATGTATCTCCCCTTCATTCCCTCACAGTCTATATCAATGCCCTTGACTCACCCTCGTAGTATATCTATGTGCCCTCAGCTTACCCTCCAATTCTATCGCCATTTTTAGTCTATATCTATTCCCTCAGCTCACCCTCATAGTCTATCTCCCCTTCATGTGCCCTCACAGTCATAGTCTTATATCTCCCCTCTGCGTGCCCTCGCAGAATATCTCCTCACCCTCGCAATCATAGTCTATCTCCCCTCCCTGGCAGTGTATCTCCTCACCCTCACAGTCTTCTTTATGCCCTCAGTTTGTCGTGTAGTCATATCCTTTCCCCTTGGTCACGTGCATAGTGATATGATCAGTAATGGGTTTTGGTCACGTGCGTAGAGGAATCTTTCTTGATGGCACAATAACTCTCCTTTGGTTGTGTGCTCCCTTACACTCTCAAATGTTGACACAAATATATGTCAATTTTATGCCCACTAATGAATGAATCTAGATCTAATGCATGCCCACTAATTTAGTACTTGTAGTGGGTAGATCTAATGCATGAGAAAAATGATATAATTTTTGGTGATTAAATATAATGGAAGCATGCACCATGTTGTATTTGTGTTCCAACTTGTTGTTTCTATGGATGATGTGAATTTCATGCTTATTCAATTGCATTTTGTGCTAAATGAACTCTCATTGTAATGATGACTGTTGCATATTCTAGTTATTATTAGTATGAATTCATAGAAGTAGATAATGGGAATTAATACTTAGTAATAATGTTCCTCATATCGATGTTCACATTTCAATAAAAATAATTTAGGAAATGCAACTTGGCTAAGACCTTCCGTGTTTAAGGGAATGATGTGATAGTATTAGGCAATGATGCCCTTTGTTGGAAACCCTCATATACGTTGGTTTATAATACAATCCAACACGCTGGTGTAGAAAATGGGGTGAAAGACTCATAGAATTGAATAACCATATCCATTGGGATGCTTCCACAATGACACTAAACTACCAGTTGCAAAACAAGGCAAGTTCAAATTTGGCATATCATCTCAGTTCATTGATGAAGTAGAGTGTGATGTATTATTAGATGTTTGTTATATAATCTTTGATGATATCCTCCACCATAATCTTTTTTAAGTTCTTTTAGTTGTCTCTTAATAGAGATAAGACTTAATACAATAGAACCTTTCAACTTTTTCTATAACTAGATACCTATGCAGCCTCATCTTCTAAGAATTCTTTGCGAGTATAAAATCCTAATTAGCAGTAACTTGTAAATGGATTGAAATTTTATTAAACTCTTACTACCACTTAATTAATGTAAGAAATTATATTAGTGATCTAATCATTGTATTAGAGAAATTCATTATCTACTATATCTCAAACAATCCAAAATTATAGTGTATCTATGTTGAATTTGCTTCAAAGTTGGATGAGAAGAGGAGGAACCTTGATTGTGTAGTTTAGTGGTTCTAGTTTGTGGTAGTACCTATGCAATTGAAGTTGTCTCAAGTAAAAGCATAGTTCCTTTATCTTTTGGTTGTTTCTTTGAAGAGGATGGAGGATGGAAGATTAACAAAGGGCTCTAATGAATTGGGAATGCACTCAATGGAGACTTAAGAGCATGGCCTTATGGATAGAAATTGTAGATGAGAATAATTTATTTTTCCCATAATTATTTCAACATGAGGAAAAGCATGAATAGCATATGGGGCATTCAAAGTCCAGTAGGGTATAGAGTGTAGAGATTCCAAGAAATATCAGAGGTGGGGACAACCCGTTTCCAATATGTATTTATGGGTCTAGAATTAGTCAACTTTGCAAGCATAGCGACAATTTGCTTGTTTTTTCCAAGATTTATGGAAGGAATTGAAAATAAATAGTTAATGGACATTTGTGACAAAGGATAATTTAAAGGACAATGTATACTCTTTTCGATGAGAGAAAATACCTAGTCCTAATCATTGGACTATACAGTTTTATATTATATGGGGCTATATGATCTCATTGAAGAGGATGTGCTAGCCATTCCAAATTAATCTAGGAGCTCTGGAAAAGTCTTTCAATATAGGATATGCATGCACCTTTAAATCTAGTCAAAGTTCAAATAATGTCTATTGTTACTATAGGGTTATAAATCCTCATCCTAACGCCCATATGCCTCCAACCTTATGGTCTAATCATTTGGCGACAAGTGTCATGAAGGGTGATGACTAAGACTAGGGGTAAATTTCAATTCAAGGCTAGGAATGACCAGGCCCACATCAAGTGAAGGAAGAAAATTAATAAGGTACATGTGTTGTCACATTCCATGTCAACAACAACACATACATTCATTGGGAACACTAAAACCCGATAAATCGACGACTCCACTAAATTAGGGTTTATGATTTACATGATGAATTGATGATGGAAGAAAGTGGGTGTGTGAGTCAAATTTGAGTCCAGAAACCCTCCCATATCGTTAAGGCATGAAAATAGTCTATCCATGTCAAATTTAAATGCATACATAAATAGTTTGAAAAAATTTCAACGTTGGCCCTGTTATCCCCACTTTTTAGGGATAACTAGGAGATCATGTCTTGAGGCCCACAGGTCCTAGACATGGAGTACCGAGAGCAGGATTGACCTGAGCATGGCCCTGGAGGGCCCATACTTTTCTTCTTCCATTAGATTTGTCTTGTCAGTAGAAACAACATCCATCACCATCGGCTTGGTCCTGTATCATAAGAGGTTCTTGCTCCATGAGGTAATTGGTCCAGGCATCATGGTATGTGTCACTTTTGATCATTGAAACCTTTAAATATATGCATCTAATTCCTTTTATATCTAACAATTGCTTGGATCTTACATTATCCCACTTGATTATGTTTGGGGAGATTGATAGGGTTCCCTAGCAAGCCTGTGCCCATAGGTCTTGGTTTTCCACTGGGGGAATTTCTGAAAAGTCATCGTCCGATCCTATCATAGCACCACTGTTTCATCTTATCTCCTGCTCATCTATCCCATTCCCCTTGTCTAGGAATTGGGTTGACCTGTTTGTAGGATTTCACCTTATCTCATGGGAAGAAGGGGCTAAAGGCCAAGAAGGTAAAAGCAGCTGGTAAAAGACAAAAGCATATAAATAAAGCCTCAATATGCTTCACCCAGGGATCCCCGAGAAGGCAGTAAAAATCCTCTCAGCAAGAAACAAGAGGGACCCGGAAAATAACAAAACAAGACCTGGTCAGAGGATAGGGGGTCGCATCACGAGATATCCTATTAGGTCCATGGGTACCTAACAGTATGACATTGCCACCATCTAGTTACCATGCCAGGGAAATGACCTTTGGTTGCATGGCCAAGGGAAAGGGGGTCTCATCACGAGCCAACCTTCTCATCTCTGTGAAAGTACTTGTGGGTAACAATGTTAGCTCTGGTCACCATGCCAAGGAAGTGTTCTCTGGTAGGCCCTTGAATAAAAAAGAAAAATAAGAAGAAATATAAAACAAAAGAATAAATAAAGAAAAAGAATAAGGCAAGAATGGGCTTGGAAAAAATGCATCCATGACAGGTACAACTAGCCTTCTACAAAGGCACCCATAGATAAAATTATGCATCCTTGGCCCACACTACATCCACATGTCTGGACATCCCCTAGCCACATCACCTCACTTACATGGCTTGGATGAAATCTTCTTGGAAACTTTCCTTTTCTTGTGGACACTAGCCCAATAGGACGTTTTATCTTTTTCTCCAATCTTGTATTGCAGGTTTTTGTAATGTCTTTGAGCTATTGATTGATGTATTGGGGTTTTATGCATATGTTTAATAATATTGATGATGATATGTGATTAACATTGCTATGATCCCGGTGACTGATGAGCCCATGGAGGGCGTAGCTTTTGATGTGCAGGACCATGCTTGGTGGATAGGTACCATTTGGACTGGTACACATGGGGAGATGACCAGTTCGAACCTCCATGGGGCTGAAGAACCCACCAGATGGATGCTGAGACCCCATTAGGGGGTAGAGACAATATGGACATGGATTAGGGATTTTGCACTAAAGAGGAAGAGGACGTTCCATCAGAGGCACTCCGACATGACTAGACTTAGGGGGAATGACCCCTTTTCAGTGGAACTCTAGCCTTGGAAGGCTTAGGACATCCCCATCTTCATCATGACATCATCTAGCTTCTTGGACACCTTTGGAGGCAGACTGGGCAACAATGGCATGTGTGGCATGTTAGAGAGGCCCTTGGGGGGATAATGTTTTGCTCCTGGATGTCTCATTTTCCCTAGAAAGGGATAACACCTCCCTTGAAGGGGATTTTACTCTCTTTGCAGCTCAATTAGGGTTTTAATTTGAAAATTTAATGTAAAAACAATATTATTTTGGTATTATGGCCTTGTTAGCCTTTTTATGACCTAAAAAGTAAAATTAGGTCATTGATACACTATATATTGAGGGTTTTGACTCTCATTTTATCATCATCTTTCATTCACCACTTGGTGAGGTCTGAAATTTTCACCCCATTTCAGTTATTGGATGATTTGAGGAGGGCACACTTGTTGAAGGAAGAGATTTTTGGCATTCTATGGTGTTTTTCTTGAAGGAAGGCGTTACAACTAGGCTTTGTATGATTATTTTCTTGATGATTTGTAAGTATTTTTCTGCAAAATTTCTTGATTGAATGGTTGTAGTTTAATTTATTGCATCTATTTATAAATATTTCTGAATCAAAACCGTAGGGGACAAACACACAAGTAGGTCGTTGTCTCATGTTCCCTAATAGAAAAAAATTTAGCCATTGAAGAAGAAGAAGAGAGCCTAGCCATAACTACACTCCTTTTTCTTCTTCCTTTAAGCTAGTCGTACCTTTTGACTTCAAGGGGAAGAGGACATCCCAGGCTTAGGTTATTGTAACAACCCTAGTTGAATATATGCTTAGGGATTATTAAGTAACAATTAATTAGATAAATAATTGTTCTAATATGGTATTAATTACACAATGATTAGCATTAATGATATTAATTACAAATTTATTGATTAATTAATTGTTTATAACTTTTGATTAATTAATTGATTACATATCACATTCAATGACATGGGTAATAAATTTAAGGGGCTTAATAATTTTAATTTATTTAATTAATTGCTTTACATATGCGGGAGGGGATAAGATATTAATGAAGGGGATAAGACATTAAAGAAGGGGGATAAGGTAATAAAGGAGGGATTAGGAAATTAATGAGGGGGAAGAGAGTCGGTGAAGGGGGAATATGACAGGGAGGAGTCTTATGGGGAAGATTATCAAGTTGGGAAGGGAAGCATTTTGGGACAAGATGGGGGAGTTCTGTTTTTTGTGGATTTTCTGTTTCTATTGTTGAGTTCCGCAGTCTTTGAGAATCATTGCAGGGGGCACCGGGTTGCTGGGGGTTTTGGGCATGGGGGCTAGGATTCCTTTCGGTTTCTTGGAGCTAGGGAGCTGGACAGGCTGCTCCTAGCTGGCTGGGAGGTTAGTCGGTTTAGGCAGAGTTGGTCAGTGCATTAGGCAACAACAAGGCAAGGCAAGGCAGCAGGGAAGGGACAACCATATCGGTAGAAATTAGCATCAGAAGTAGGTAATTTATTTATGAAATTGCTAAGTTATTTTCATGTTGTAGTTAAATGTTAAATTATGCTGAAATATTATATGCTTATTTGAAGCTAATGAATTATTTACGCACTTTGAAATTCTATGTTGAAATTAAAATTCTATGTTAGAAATGTTATGTGTAGTTGTAAGAATTTTTCTAGGCTTGTTGATTTTTGGTCCCTACACATGGTATCAGAGCATGTAGTTCACAATATGGAGCCTTAAGGGCTTACCCACCTACCCACCCAACTGCTTGTAAGAAGGAAAATATCCAACCTGCTCTATGCGAGCTGCATACACAACCATAAATAGAATTAGTATGGAGATGTGGCTCTCCATAACTGAAACAAAAGAAGAAAAGAGAAACATGGGATTTTTAAGCCACATACCATTTTCCCAATTGCTGGCACGGATCAACTCCTTTTTGTAACAAATACACCTTCCCCTGCAAAAAAATAAATAAATTCAAACCACGTATAAAAAAATACCTAATAATAAAAGAGAGTCCTTACTTTTAGAAAATTTTATGCTTCTAAGGCATCCAGGGAATGTTCCAGAATTCCACAGGACATGTAGCAGAACGTGTAAATCTATGCAGAATAAAAATTTTTATTAAGGAAAAGTGTAAAATGCATTTAACATTTCCAACACAAAGTATATTTTTTTCCCAGTGGATTCTGAAGATAATAACAATAACCTAAATATCAGCTGGTAAATTACCTCAAATTGCTAGAGATTTTTAGAGTAAGAAATGCAAACTGCCTAAACTTTCCGTCCTGTGGAAAAATAGCGCTAGGTTGAAAACAACTATGCCCAGAGCCTGACTCTAAACATTCGAAACAATGGAATGAATCTTCTGAAAAAGGATAAATATGACTGCCTAGGGTTTCATGGAAAATACGAAGAATATACCAGTATGTCTGTTGTATTTCTATCTCTACTAGTAACAAATGTAAGGGTGTATACGATGGTGGCAACTATTTATACAATTTTTGCCCCTACAGTCTCGTCGATTGACATGAAATGTTGAGGAATTTGCGGAATTATTTATAATATTAAGAATAATTTAGGGAAGAAAGGAATTAACTTAATAAATAAATCTTGTTTATCCGTAATTCAAGATTTCAAGGGATGCATACTAACTCTTGACAAAAAAAAAAAATTATATAGGAGAAAACTGGCTTAAAAAAATAAATAATAGGATGTGCAGGAATGTTTGAGTTCAAAACGCATTCTTCATACTCTTCCCTGGAGGCCTACTCTACAGCAAATCAAGGGGCACTTCCACTTTAAGCGAAATCTGTTGACAAGAGCAGTAGACTACAATCACTGAATATTGCTTTCGAGTGATCGATCATTTATTTAATATCTACACACCTAATTAAAAATTCCCTACAAACAAACATCGAATACTGGTTGGCAGACTAACAAATGATAAAAATCCACTGAAAACGAATCAACACCTATCCACTTGATTTAATGGACATAATAATAGGCTTGATAAAAGGATTACATTCTAGGTTCTGCCATTCAAAATGCTTCCGCCTATTCTTCTGGAACTTTCTCAAATAGAGGATGCACATCCAAGAAAGCTTTCATCCAATTGTCGAGCTCTTCAACATCAGTTATAGTGTAAATAATCCCTCCAACCACCATCGCATATGCATATTCTGCAAGCAACGGGACGCTGATAACCCTACGACGGTGATTCTTTTCTTTAAAGTGCGGATCCAGGAACATAAAAAACATTTTCTCTAGCTCCCCTTTCTCGAAATAATTCAGAAGAAATTTCATAGAATTTGTTCTGACCATAGATATGTTTTGATATTGCCTCGGGTGAGCTTTTCTTAGGGCTAAAATATGATCTTTGACGTATTCTCTTACCTTGTCATGGATCTCCATGCCTATCATTAATTTCGAGAGAAACATCGTTGAAAGCTTAACTAGGAGCCCGCCAAAACTGCAGTCAATGTATGGAAATCGAATTTTCGTAGAAATGTTGGGTTTCAAACCATTACCCACTATAACCTTCGCTAAATCTTCTGGCTTCGAGAAATTTATTGACAAAGGGGAAATATCTGAGCTTGTTCACGGGTTTAAAACTGGCATCCTCTGCATCCTTCGTTGAATCGTCTGATTTTGCTATTTTTGAGGCAGGACCTTCGATTTCCTCGTTATCTTTGTCATTAGGGTTTGAGGTTGAGGATCTGTCAAAAAATGTAGGGAAATGCTCTGAGTAGTCGAATTCTGCAAGACTGAATGGGACTAGAAAGTGCAAGTTTCTCAATGGATTGCTGTGAGCTCGGGCTCTCTAAAAACATTTTTGAGGGAGCTTAGCGAAGCTAGTCTCACCCCAAACCTGGGACATGGTTTGAAATGCTTATGCAAATGATGAAATAATGTAATACAACCCAAGGAATAATTATACTGCACATTCCATTACACCAGTGGATGGAATTAAGTCAAGAAATGCTTAACCACAAACCACCTCTAATGCAGCCATGGAGAAAGTAGACTGGAACAGGAAATGACCCGTAGACACCAGTGAGGACTCAAGCATCGAAGATCAATAAGGAGTGCGACACTTATATTACAGTCAAGGCGTATTTGTTGGGCACTAGTGAGGATTTGAAGGGGTTGCAATCTGAGCCTCTATTCAACGCCAGAGCCACCCCTACTCCGACCTACTGCCCTATGATTCATGGGCTAGATTCGCAAGCCACACAACCCAACACAACACAAATCACCAAAGCCAAGAACCTGCAACGCACACACAACACAAGTCTGCGAAAACACACCTCACTACAGAATATACACAACACAGGGGACTAAAATCTACTCTGATATGCCGAGAAAGAAAGCCAAGCTACCGAGGAAGAGTCTCGCAACTCCACCCGAGAGACCAAGCACCAAACGCCAAACCAAGTCACATGGAGGATGATCCCATGAGGGGGTGCCACTATGCTCAACGCATTGCCACAGGGGGAGCTTGCAGCCTGTTATCACACAGTTTGTAGGATAGGTTTAAAATCTTGGAGACAAGACTCAAACTGGCGTAACAGGAACTTCCCCACCTATTGTCACCTCGATGGGGATCTCTTTCTATTTAGGGTGGCTAATCCCTAGGGAGACGTCCCTAGTTATCTGGGGTTCTAAAGGAAAAGGATCAAGGGTTTAAAGGCTCAAGGTTAAGGTAAGATTTCCCTTCACAGATTACTGCCAAAAGGATAGTCAAAGGAGAGATATTTCACTGAAAGAGAACCTGTTTGCGAGACAAGGTAAATGAAACTAAAATGTGCATACAATGATTAGTACTTCAAAATATCAATGATTATCTTTAATACATATGAGCAATAATGAATGTAATTATTGACGAAGTCAATGATTGCAATTAAAGCTAAGAATTATAATATCACTTCCTCAACAAATACAAAATGATACTTTCATTCAATGTATAAAAAAAAATCCCTCTTCTATCACAATGCAATAAATATCATAAATCTGTTCATATATATAATGTTGCTGCGTCACTATACTAAAGGGGTGATGTCAGCTTAGTTTCTAGATTAATTAAGTAGGCAAGGAGGTAGACATTTTTCACACTAAGCCAATGAAAATATTCTACACATCAATGCCAAATGCTAGGTGACAAGATCACATCGTTTTATACCAAACAAGAGATAAAAAATGAGTGTGACGTCACTAGCTAGTTAGGGTTAGGTTAGCTAGACAAAGAGGTGAACGTTTTTCTCTTTTAGCCGATGAAAATGCTCAACACCTCTATGACCATCAAAGGATGAGTCAGCTGCAACTTTTAGTCCAAACAAAAGTTCAAATAAGGCAAGACGTCATCAGCAAACTAGGGTTAGTAGAAACGCTAGGGTTAGTTAGGGTTTCAATTCAAGAAAGTTTGAAATATTGTGTTGAACATAAAAGACTCAAAGTTTTAGTTTTAGACTAGTGCCTTGGGTTAATGGAGTCAAGAGAGAGAGGCTAGAGGCTTGGAAGGATTCAAACCTAAGGACGGGAGAGTTAGGTTTGATGGTGCTGCAATGGCAGAGCCACCAAATCAAAACCCTAAGGGGAGGAGGCTCATTACACCTGTAGCTAAAGCTAGGCCTCATGCTCCTCCCTCTTTCCTTAAGACTCTTTGGCAAAAACAACTAGCTATAAAACATAAATCTATGGCTGAAAAGTGTTTCTTGGGGACAAGGCTTTTCAAACCCTAAGAGTCAAACCCTAGGTGTAAAATCAATTAGGCCTAGGACGTCTTCTTTCTTCAATTTATGTTTCAAACTAACTCAAGAAAAAGAGGAACTAGTGTAGCAATGGCTAGGCTAGGTTCTTCTTAATCAAATGGATAATCAAGCTTTTATCATGGGGACATGAAGCAATGATCTACTTGTGTGCTTGCTCCCTAGGGTTTCAATGATTAAGCATAATGATAACAATGTAACCATACATGTAAGATACTCTACCTACAACCATTCAATCAAGATGTTTTGCATGCAAAATATACTTACAAATCAATGAAGAGCCAAATCAAACCCTAGTTGTAACACCTTCCAATGATAAAAACACCATATGCATGCCAAAGATAATCCCTCCAATAGTAGTGCCTCAACTCCAAGAGCTAAAAATAACCAAGACAAGAGCTAAAAAGTATCTCTCACAAGAGAGCAAGTTATGTTATGTAAAAATGAGAGGCAACGTCCTCTCTTTATATCATCCAAATGACCTTTAATTATCAAAATAGGTCATTAAAAATAGCCGACAAGGCTGACTTAACAATATTCCATTATTTGTCACATTAGATGCTAAAAATGTCAAAATAGAGCTAAAAAGGGAGACGTCAGGCCCCTCTGAGGGAGACGTTGGCCCTTTTTGGGCATCACCAGCATCCAAAAGGAAAAACGTTGGCACCCTTGGGGCTTCTGCAACCTGCCACATGTGCCAAACAAGCCAAGCACACTGCCATCTACTCTAGAAAACGTCCATCCTGCCCTACGTGGCGTGCTTTCCATCAAAGACATCATCCCATCTGCAGGGGCTGATCCCCATAGGTCAATCTCTGCCAAAGTGTCCTGGTGAGGGCGTCCTTCTGTCTTCTTCATGCAAGGGCTCATCATGACGTTGTCCTTCCTCTGCCATCCCAGCAACCATATGATGGGCTCTTCAGCCCCATGGAGGTCCGAGCTAATCATCTCCCCATGTACACCGATCCTCTGGTACCTGTCCACCGGGTATGGTCCTGCACATCAAAGACTACGCCCTCCATGGGCTCATCAGTCCTAGATATCATAGCAATGTAAACCATATTTCATCATTAAAGTTATCAAACATATGCATGAAATCCCTAGCATATCATCTAAGATCTCAAAGACATTACACAGATCTACTATACAAAGCTAAGGAAACCGACAGAACAACCTATTGGGCTAATACCCACAAGAGATGGAAAGTTTCCTCAGAAGATCATTCAAGCCATGTTAATGCGGTGATATGGTTTTAGGGATGTCCAGTCATAGTAAGACCAAGGGCAGGTATCGTCTGTGGGTGCCTTTGTAGGAGGCGAGTTGTACCCGTCACAGATGCATTTTTTCCAAGCCCTTTTATTGCCTCATCTTTCTTTTATTGCTTTTCTTTCTTTTTTACTTCAAGGTCTGACCAGAGGACACTGCCTTGGCTTGGTGGCCAGAGCTGACAACGTTATCCACTGGTATCTTCGCATAAATGAGAAGGATGGCTTGTGATGAGACCCCCTTTCCTTTGGCCATGCAACCAAAGGTCACTGCCTTGGCTTGGTGACCAGATAGTGGTAATGTCATACTGCTAAATACCTATGAACATAATGGGACGGCTCGTGATGAGACCTCCCATCCTCTTGGTTAGGTCTTGCTTTTATTTTTCTTAGGGTCCCTTTAGTTTCTTATCGAGAGGCTTTTTTTTGCCTTCTCGGGGATCCCCTGGGCGAAGCATCTCTAGGTTTTATTTCCTATGGATTTTATCTTTTACCAGCTGCTTTTACCCCCTGGGCCTTTAGCCCCTTCTTCCCACAAGACAAGATGTAACCCTGAAAGGTCATCCTAATGGCCAGACTAGGGGAATGGGATGGATGAGCAGGGTATAAGATGTAAAAGTGATAAGATGGTGGGAGCGGACGATGGCTTTGCAAATCCCCCTTGGTGGCTAACCAAGACCCATGAATATCAGCTTGCTAAGCTACCCAATCAATCACGCCAACAATGGTCAAGTGGATTAGTGTAAGATCCAAGCAGTCATCATAAATGAAAGGAACCAAATGCATATATAATAAGGTTATAACAATCAAATATGAAACATACCATGATACCTCGAACCAATTACCTCATGGAGCAAGAGTCCTCTCTGATGCAAGCCCAGGCCGGTGGTGATGGAAACTTCTACTGCTGAAAGGACAAATCTGACGAAGAAGAAGAGAAATGGGCCCTCCAGGGCCATGCTCAAGTCAACCCTGCTCTTGGTACTCCATGTCTAGGACCATGTGGGCCTCGAGACATGATCTCCTAGTTATCCCTAGATATCGGGGATAACACAACCATTACCATAGCTCCACCATAGTAGTAGAGAGGGAGAAGCCCAGGGCGCATTTGGATAGTGAGATAGGCGACAATGAGGGAGCGTTAGGGTTGAAGATGGTTTAGGGTTTGGTAAGAGAGGCATGTAGGGATGGGAATGAGCGTGGTGAGGGAGGGGGAACATGGGCCTCATGCGAGGACCCACTGCCCACGTTAAATTTATTTATTTATTTTATTATTCTTATTTAGTTTTTATTTTTATTTATTTATTTAGTTTTTATTATTATTCATTTTCATTTATTTATTTATTTTGGTTAAATTGTTAAGGTTTTAATTTAAGTTAAGGTTTAATTTTAAATTCAGGTAAGAATGAAATATTATAGGGGTTGGAGATGGCTGGCATGACCCGTCCCATCGACCGTGTCCACTTAATTAACTATTGCTAAATCGTCTTCTTCGGGCCAATACTGTCCATTTTTTTTATTATTTTAGAAAGATTTTCGAAACGCAAATTCCAGTAAACGAATGAGATAAGAGATTTTTTCCTTAAACCCACGAGCAAGCTAGAGGGGTCGGTCCTTGGTTATCACCAGCTTGTAGTGTATGACCTATTAACAATCCCGTCCGTTTGACTAATCCGATGGTGTAAACTTCTAGAATATCTGGAGAGTAGTGATCGGGATTCAGATGGATGGCGTCACCGTACACGATTTTAAGTGGTGGATTGACCTGATAACATGTTGCCCGATGTAAATGATATAATTTAGTTGGTCGCTTGTGATGCATCTTTCGGTTACTTATGGGTCATTTGGCAGGGAATCTCGCTGTTATTTTGCTGTTTGCAGCATTGACAAATAAAGTATAAATTTCAATTATTATAACGGAAGAAAAAGATGGCTGATTAACTTTTTTTACATGAGGGTGCGTTTCGAATCTAGCTGCTTAATTTGATGATTCTTTATTCCAATCAAGTTGCTTTTATTTTTATATTTTTATAATTAAATTATTAATTTACCTTTAATAAATAAAAAAAATATACACACCTCAGGACTCAGGAGTAGCCTGAAATTCAATTTATTGTGTGCTGTAATATTTTAAGATAATCTTAATATCGAAATTGTTAAGAGAAAGACCCCTCAATAATTGCATTAAATTAACTATAGAATGCACTGGAATCTTTTAAGAAAATCTTAGTATAACAAATGGATCTAGAACATATAAGTTGAAAAATGTTCCTCGTAGATTTAAATGAAACTTTGTCCCATGCATCCATTTGTGAAAGTGCGGGTCCCATTTCCTTCCAGACAAGTGAAGTGCATACGTGGGAAGTTCACACACACATTTTAAGATAAGAATCACACCCACCATCTTTAAATTTTTTCCCTCTATTTTATGGATTTTAAGCCGGTTATGGATTTTAAGGTACTCATATCCACTCAAACCTAGATAGTTATATCTCATCATTTTGTTTCTACGTATTGAACTTGGAATTTATTCCAGTGTTTTCGATCCCTGTAATGAACCAAATTTCCATAATTATAAGAAGAGTTTGGAATCCTTATCCATACTAGAGTTGTGAAGAGTGGGTCTATTACAAGATAAAAAGTTGAGGTCGGTTACTCAATGGGTAGTAATGGTTTTTCCCAAAAATGAAGGCTATGAATTAAGAATTAAGCTTATATCCTCTACTAAATCAAAAAAAAATTGAGTCTAAAGAACCATTTTTCTCATAGATAAATGAAGACATTATCCTTTAGTATAAGTTTCCAAGTTAATGTAATTGATTTCGGTAAATCTACTAGTTTTGTAAGGGAACATTAAACCTGCAATCTCACTCATTCTCTTCAAAATAATTCATCTTGTCCACTGTGATCACAAGGGGCATGGTATTAGTCACCATTCTTTGAGGTAATGACTAAGTGCGTTTAAATGGAGGGAAAAGGATTGGGTCCAGACTATAGGGTTGGGTCCAGACTATAATTAAAATTATGTTTAATTATATTTAAAATTTATAATTCATGCTTGAATTTAAAACTAGTTAAAGCAACTAATTAGATTGTTTTTAGCGAAAGGTTAAGCGATGCTTGAGGCAAGGGTGTCGACTTTATGTCGTTGAAGAAGTGAATGAAAAGAAAGGACCCTCCTTAGATCAGTACCCAGTATTGTCAGAGTTTAAAGATGTTTTTCCGAACGAGTTACCAGGGTTACCTCTTGAGAGGGAGCTTGATTTTACTATCAAACTAAAACCTGGTGCAGAACCAATTTCCAAAAATACGTATCAGATGACAACGCTAGAATTTTGTGAGTTGCAAATGTAGTTGAAAGAGTTACTGAAATTAGGGTTAATGAGGCCTAGTGTCTCACCTTGGGGCGCACCAGTAATTTTTGTAAAGAAGAAGGATGGATCCTTACGACTGTGTATAGACTATAGGGACCTGAATCATGCTACAATGAAAAAAATAGGTACCCGATGCTGCAAATATATGACCTATTCGATCAGATGAAAGGAGAAACGGTATTCTCAAAGATCGATTTGCGATTCGGGTATCATCAGTTAAGGATTAAGGAAGGTGATATCCCAAAAAAATGCCTTTTGAACTTGGTTTGGACATTACGAGTTTATCGTAGTACCTTTCAGATTGACCAATATGCCAGCAGTATTCATGAGCCTCATGAACGACGTATTCCTGAAGTACTTAGATCGTTCTATACAAGTCTTTCTATATGACATCCTCATCTATTCCAAGAACGAAAGAGAACATGAGGAACACTTACAAGTGGGGTTGTCCTGCCTTAGAGAGAACAAATTGTATGGGAAGTTGTCGAAGTGTTCTTTCTTTCAGAAATAAATCCACTATTTAGGTCATATAATTTTCGGTGAAGGAATCTCTGTGGACCCAGAAAAGGTAAAGGCCATTATGGAGTGGCCAGTGCCAAAAAATTCCCATGAGGTGAGAAGCTTCATGGGGCTAGCAGGTTATTACCGAATATTTATAGAAGGATTCTCAAAAATAGTGAAACCCATCACCACTTGGTAGCGCAAGGGTGTCAGGTATGAATGGACAGAAGAATGTGATAGTGCATTCATTGAGTTTAAGAGGTTATTAACTAGTGCACCAATTCTATGAGTGCCAGATATGGAAAAGGACTTCACAGTCTGCACGGAAGCCTCAAAGAAGGGGTTGGGGGCTGTGCTAATGCAGGATGGAGGAGTGATAGCTTATGCATAAAGGAAGTTGAAGAAACATGAAGAGCTATACACAACTCATGATTTAGAGTTGGCAGCTGTAATGCTATCTCTGAAACTTTGGAGGCACTATCTTGTTGGGCGAAACTTTGAGCTTAAAATGGACCATAAAAGTTTAAAACATCTCTTCACTCAAAGAGATATGAATTCCAGGAAAAGGTGATGGAGTGAGTTTTTGAGTGAGTACTATTTTGGTATTTCGTACATCAAGGGGAAGGAAAATGTGGTCGCAGATGCCTTGAGCAGGAGACCACATGTCTTCTCCTTGATACCCTTAAAAGTCAATCCGAGGGAACATGTGTTGACACAACTCCAAGGAGACAGTTGGTATTTAGAGGTTACTTCAAACCTCCAGAGTGGGAGGCAGTTAGATCCAAATAATGAAGGATATAGTTTGGAAGTAGACTGACTGTTAAGAAATCGGGGAAGGATGTACATCCCTGAAAATGGAAATATTCTAAGCATCATACTAAAGGAATCCCATAGAGCACTTTATTGTGCACATCCGGGTGTGAAGAAGATGTATGCGGACATGAGGAAGCTCTTATTATAGGTGGGCATGAAGCACGATGTAGTCCATTTCATCGCTAAATGCCTAGAGTGTCAACAAGTGAAAGCCGACCACCATCACCCGGTAGGCCTCCTACAACCACATGATGTTCCTATGTCCAAATGGGAAGTCATCTCTATGGATTTTGTTGTGGGGTTACCGCTCACATCTCATAGACACAATGTCATGCTTGTGATAGTAGATAAGTTAACCAAGAGTGCTCATTTTATTCTGGTTAGAGACACTTACAATGTCATTGACGTGGCACGTGTGTTTGTAAACGAGGTTATCCGTTTGCATGGGATACCTAAGAATATCATTTCAGATAGGGACTCCAGATTCACTTCTAGGTTTTGGACAAGTTTGCAGTTAGCATTGGGGACTCAGTTGAACTTAAGCACAACTTATCATCCTGAAATAGATGGGAAAACTGAGAGAGTAAATCAAGTCATGGAAGACATGCTTAGGATGTATGTCATGGATAATCAAACCCAGTGGGAGAAGTACCTACCCTTGGTAGAGTTTGCCTACAATAACAGTTTTCATAGCTCCATCAGAATGCCACCCTTGAAGCTCTGTATGGAAGGCCATGCAGAAAGCCATTGAGTTGGGATAGACTAGAAGACCGAGTAACAGTTGGGATAGAATTGATTCAAGAGATGGAGGAATAGGTGATTCAGATTAGGCAGAGACTAAAGGAAGCACATGATAGGCAGAAAAGTTATGCGGATGCACACAAGACCAACCGAAGTTATGAAGTGGGAGACTAGGTTTTCATTCATATCAGGACTAATAAGAGTACCATATGATTTGGGAAGGGGACAAAGTTGTCACCTCGATTTATAGGACCGATTAAAATCCAAGAGAAAATTGGATTTGTTGCCTATCATCTCGTACTACCACCCCACTTGCATAAAACTCATAATGTATTTCATGTATCTGTTTTACGTCATTATGCTGCTGATGAATCCCATAAACTAAATTGGAAGGAATTGCAGGTATCGGACGTGGGAACCCTCATGGTAGAACTGTTACGCATATTGGACCGTAGAGTCCAACAACTCAGGAACTGTCTGGTAGACCAAGTTAAGGTCCAGTGGGACAAGTATAGTCTAGGATCTGCTACTTGGGAAGACATCGAGACACTATGACGAGACTATCCCTCACTTTTTTTTGACCACCTCGAGAATATGTTTCTCAAAGGTTGGGTGTATGTAACGCCAACTTTTGACTTAGACAGCCCGGATTACCTGAGGCCTACTTATATTATTTTCTATTCACAGTGGAACTATTAAATGATACACTTAAACTTTAAAATGTATGAACTTTTATGAATGTTTAAATGTTATTGATGATGATGTAGGTAATGCGATCTGCTATGTGAATGTAATTTTTATGAATGTTTAAATGTTATTGATGATGATGGATGTAATGCGATCTACTATGTGAATGTAAATTTTACGAATGTTGAAATGTTATTGATGATGATGTATATGATGCGACATATTGTGAGAATGTGAATTTTATGAATGTTTAAATGCTATTAGAATGATGTTGGATATGATGCATTTAGAATTATGCATCATTTTGGTAAATGATAATCTTACGAAGGGGTGTCAAAATTGAATTATGGGATATTATGAGATCCATTTCTAACTTGAAAACTTTTATGTTAAGTTGTTGGTACAGGGATACTGAATTGAAATGATGATTACGTGCAATTACATGATGATAATGTGTAGAAATGTATGAGTTTGTGTTACAGACTAATCTGCAGGTTATGGGCTATGAAATAGCCAGGGAATAATGATGATGAAAGTGGATATCATGACCACTAGCTGAGAAACATTATGGTACAAATATTTTTATGTGAAATTATATTGGTTTGGATGCATTGCTATGATATGTGGACCAGTGCAGGTTTTTAGGTGATGAGACTGCCCAAAACCGAATAAACGATGACAAAACCCCCAGAAACACGGTGCCATTGTGTATTCCATGGTACTAAATAGTTCTAATTGAAGTCATTTTAACAACAGGAGAAAATATTTCATCAAAATCTATACCTTTCTTTTGTGCAAACCCCTTTACAACAAGTCTAGCCTTGTACCGCTTTTCTCCTCCAT
>ML793871.1:339808-371414 GCA_009831015.1 Picea engelmannii | reverse complement strand
TATATATATATATATATATATAATATTAAATCACAAAATAAATTAATGATATACCACAAAAATGTGTTAACCCGAGAGCATCATGAATTGTCCATGATAGTATTCCATGGACTTGAAATAGTTTTTTCCCTATTGGTCTAGAGATGTCATACATAGTGACGCCAAACCATAAATTCAACAACTCATCTATAAGAGGCTCAATATATACGTTGATATCTTTAAACTGGTACTTACCTAATTGGTTCAACATAATGCATGATTAATTATAGTTATCTAGATGTCGTTATATATAAAAGAAATAATTACCATGCACGAAACAAAGAAATGAAATATTTTGCATTACTTTACAGAAAATAAAAGATAATTAAATACCTGGAACAATCATTTCCAACATTTTCTACTCTCTATTGATCGACATCCAAGGAGGAAGGTTATTGTTTATAACAAAAATAGGCCACACTGAGTACATAGAACGAAGCTCTCCAAATAGATTGACACCATCAGCTGCCAACGAAAGTCTAACATTACGAGGTTCTTCTTTAAAAATTGGCTACTTTTCTTCGATGTAATTCAATGCAAAACCATCTATAGGCATTCGAAGAACATCATTTCAACTTCTGTTCTTTTCATGGAAATCCATAAACTGTGCTATACTTTGGCACCTGAACAACCGCTGGAAACGTGGAATTATCAGAATATAACTAAGAACTTTACGAGGCACATTCTTTGATGCTTTATCGGTTCGATATCTACTTATTTGAAGTTGTGGGCATTCATTTACTAATAGAAATTTGATGTGTGTGTGGAAAAATATTTCAATTTCTTTCATAATCACAGATATTTCTCGATATGTGTGTGGAAAAATATTTGACGTCGGTAATAGAAATTCACCTAAAAATCTACAAAATTCAAAACAATAAGTCAATGTAAACAATATTAATCATCAATATTGCATCCATACTAATTTACAAATTAGAAAACAATAGAAATATAGGAAAAAATCGAACCTTTTAAGTATTTGTGAACATCTAGGCATAAATAATTAACAAATTAAATACCTTAGTATCTGTGTGAGGCATGTGTTTGATAAACCATCCAAAACCTTCAAGTTCACCAACAAAAATATAGTAGATAAAATATTTGTTATTGAGCCTTCATAAAGAGTTTGACATGATTTCTCGAGTAGAGGATCAACATCATGACTATCATCCTGGATGTCCTCATCCATTGGAACAAATGTGTCTTGGATCAATCTATGTATCTCATCTTGCTGATTTGAATCACTAACATTATCTCCATTCATATCATCATTAATAACTTGATCAACAACTTCAATATTCTGATCTCGAAGTTCATCAAGCTGTAAAGGAGTATTTCTTCTAGTACTTGGAAAACAACTCTCCAGAGGTCGACATTTTGGGGGCATTGTCTATATATTTAAAAACAACGTAGAAAAGTTAGTGTGTATAGAAAATATAAAAATGCCGATAAGAAATATTACTAAAATTCATGACATGATGATTATTACAGAGAATACATTAAATATTGAATCCTCTTGCCAAGGGACAATATTCATAACTCCCTTCGGCGTGCCCCTTCTCCCTACAATGTCTTTCATTTTTTGTTATTAAAAGTATTTTTCTTTGCAAGACCCTGCAATCATAGCAAGGGTAATAACATTTTCCATCGCCCCTCACCTCTAATGCCTCTCTTAACCGAACAAGCTTCCTATCATTTTCATTCATAGTGACAAATCCTTGTACTGACAAGTAATTGTCTTACCTACACCATACCAAACAATGATTTGTCAAATTTTTGTATTTTATCTACTCCTTTCGATTATTATATGTTTATTTACAGTGACCTACAATCCTCACAATTATTTCTTCTAAGACATTTTGACATGTTTTTATTATTATTATCAATTAACTATTAAGATTGACAAGATTCAATTTGTACTTTAGAGTAGTGTGTACTGAATCACCATGGAAAATAATTACACACCATTTAAAGAAAGTGGTAAAATTTCTCAAACTTGAATCACTCAACACCATACACTAGCCTCTAAGTTGTTTTGTAGAGAAAATATCAATCTTTGAAATTCACCACTAAAAAAAAATTCCAACCACTTGTCATCCACAATTGGGTTGGGTTGGTTTAAATTATGATATGTTGATTTGCAACTACATACAATTTTCACAATTTTATTCTACTTACAGTGGTCATGGTTTTATTTTCTAAGACACTTTCACATGTTCTCATTTTTCATTGTTTGACTAGTAGATTTCATCATGTTATCATAGATTTCTTCATGAAATTTTTATACTTTAGCTACTCCTTATTAATAGTGTATAAACAAGTTACATCAACTACAAACTAGAGTTAATCACTACATCTAGGATTGCGTGTGATTATAAAAAATTGAGAGAAACAACATCACATAAGAATACAATGTTATATGACTAACCTAACCTAATACTAGGATAAAAATATGACATTAATATATATATATATATATCACACAACATCATAGAAACACAAAAGTTAGAGAGCTAACAAGGTCTCTAAGGGATAGAATTAGACTTAAGAGGATTTTTTTCCCACTTTCTATTTCAAACATTAGTCCAACCGGTAAAGTTATGAGTTAGTGGTTTTGTAATAAGGATTAAATTTACATAAGGAATTGTAGGCTCAAATTAATCTAGATTGATAATGACATCTGTTTTTAATGTTTGAATTGACTTATTGATGGAGTGATTTTCCCTCTTCTTAAAATACTTCAAAAAATATTTTTCTTGACATTTCACATGAATTTCCATAGAGTATACTAACTAGATCCAAAAACCAATGACATGAAATATGGTACTATACATATAATATATTATCAAGGATAAAACAAGCTACATGAAATTTCATTTGAACAAAAATTTACAAGTTAAATGAGTACATCAATAAAAAACATACTAACCTCCCCCAGATGGGGTGACATGCACCAATAAAGCACATACGTGGATGCCCGCCGGGACGCCCATTTATGGAATCAACCGGCGAACTCCCACTAAACACTAATTGCCCATGGCCTGCACCAGACACTCACCGTCGATGAGCCCTCTCGCGCGAGGGAAATGTACCCGGAGCCAACCCACTAGCAGCTCTACATTAATGGATGTGACAGGCATTCAAGCTTGCTGTGTTATTGTGGGAATGAATAGAGGAGTGGTGAATTGGACCCCTGCAGTGTTCATTTGGTTCATTTTCAATTTTCGACCCCCTTCGCAGCCTGGTCGTGAAGCTGCAGAGCAGACAACAACCCGAACCATGCCTAGGATCCGGGGGAAATCCCGCCGAGGAGCAGCATGGTACAGAGCCGAGTCTCGGTGAAAACACATTAGCCATTTCGAGCGGGCACTGAAGTTGGCAGCCACCAGGCGCAAGCAAAGACCTGGTCCGCCACCCATGGCAATCATAGAGGAAATCAGTTGGGAGGAGGCACAACAACACCTCACCTTACTCGACAGCCTGGAAGGACCAAAGCCACAGCACAAAACCGCCCAGTGGGACCTCAACGCAACCATCGAGGAGGACCTCTACCCACCATGCCTGGTGGAAGAGGAAGCCCCTCCCGATGCCAGCGCAAGAAAGGAGAAGATTGCAGGCTTGGCATCTTGTGTAGCTGGGGACTCCAGCGATCAAGCGCCCAACGTCAGTAGGGAACCAGACCAACCTCCAGCCGCGGATTTTCGGTACCTCTCTCTCATTTTCAAGCTCCGGCACCTCATGGAAGATCACGCATTCTGTTTAGCCAGGTTGGACCAGCGTCTGGACATTCTTTTCACCGCATATTCTAAAAGCACTCCGAAGAGACAATGCTCGACGTGCGCACATGCGTACTCTCTCCCGGCAGGCTGGCGTAAGAGGAAGAATGAAGCTCCTGGTTAGGAATACTTCTGCTTTCTAGTTCAGTTTAGAAAGTTTAGCTACTCTTGTTTAGTTATGGTTTTTGTTTTAAAAATCTATAGCTTAATAGCCCTGGTTTCCCTCAGGCAGGGCACCCTTATGTATAACTTGATAAAAGGTCTGCACCTGGCACAGACTGTCCAGCTGCCCTGGTTTCCTGTTCAGGCAGGACAGCTGGCAGCAAAGATGATCACTGTATTCTCCTTTTTGGTAATATAATAGGCACTACCTTTTTATTTTAAAAAAATAAAAATAAAAAACATACTAACCTTGCAAGTTTAAAATACGAGCTATGTAGATCGAGAATTGGATTTTTTCAACCGGTGGGTGAAAAAAAAAATAAACATCTCAAACAAGAGCCACGAACAATGTCGCAACTATAGCAATTGTGTCACAAATTCTCTTAAAGTCAGGTATATATAGATCAACTAGTCAACTAGCCGTTAGCAAATGCTTTTTGAGATAGGCAAAAATTTTGTGGCAATAGTGACGAAGTTTAGTGGCAATAGCAATGAAGTTTCATGTCAATAGCAACGAAAATCCTGCCCAATTTAAAAAAACCTATTCGTGGAAATATCGATGAAAATCTCGCCCTATTTAAAAAAAACATGAAAATAATGGAAATGTGGAAAAATTTCGTGGAATAATCCACCCATATGTAGTAGTGTGAGGATGATCCTTACTCCACAAAGGAATATAGACCTTCTATGTATTTTAAAATTGTCGATGTTTATGACATTTATATATGTTGGCCAAAGATCCAATGGTGGTTACTCATTATATAATAGGCATGTTTCACATTAATAATTACGTATATAAACAAATTTTGGGACCTAGACCTTTCTTGAGTAAGACTTGGGACCAGGACCTTGTCCACCTAAGCAAAGTAAATTTAGTTTATCACTTTTTCTCTCTAGGATAAACTATTGCAATAGTGTCAATGTTCACTAGAATTGATCATTGCAACAATGTCTTTGTTGTTATATAGGATCATGCATTGGGATAATGTCTTCTTTTGTTATCTAGGATAGATTATTTGAACAATGTCATCGTTGTTTGTTTGGATAAAACTCCTAAGAACACAAGATTAGACGATAACTAACTTAGTTATCATCTATCACAATAGTGTTGTTATTGTTAACCAACCTAGAATATTTATCTTTATATCCTAGGATTTATCAAGTGTCAAGAGGGATCAAATCCCCTGACATACAAAAATTTACCCAGGTTTTTTCACTCTAAAAGAGGTTTTCATCTCAAATTATTTGATCCCTCTCAATGATTGATATATTCTAGGTTAATATTCATCTAGACTACTTTATAATGTGAATCAGGCCCAACTTCACACATTTTTTTTTTTTTAACTATTATATTTGATTGATGTACATTGAATTCAACATTATGTTACATTACAAATCTCCTCCATATTGAACTGTAAAAGGTGTCTCTATGATAAAATAAGTTTAAATACATGTATATTTATACTTATAGCTAGAATGGATAATTACTATTCTCTGGGTTGTCAATGGGGCCTTCCTAGATCGATGAAATTTGGGCATTTTTATTGTCTCCACTAGGATGCAACTACCCTAAGTGTATCATTTTCCCCTTTTGGACTAGCACAACACTAAGGGGAATTTTTGAATAAGGAATTTCTTAATGGTTGTTAAGTCACAAAAAAATCATACCCCATTAAGTGTGACATGGTCTTCCACCTCTTGATAAGTGATAGATTCAAAATTAGACGAGATGCTTTATGGCCTGAAAATAATGAAAAGGAGAAGATAATTATGAATATACATGGTTTCCATATCATGTCAATATACATTTCTCCATTTCTAAGATGTGAGTGAGAGTCGATCAAACCAATCCATCAAGATCCAATCAAGCGTGAGGATACAACTAGGGCACACACGTTGTGAGGAGACTAGGGCAGGCACGCTGCGAGGAGAAAGAGAGAGCACACATGTTGTGAGGAGACAGAGAGAGCATGCATGTTGTGAGGAGATAGAGAGGGCATGCATGTTGCGAGGATGCTAGGGAATACACGCTGCGAGGATACATGAGAAGGAATGAGATAGAGAAGGAAGGGAATTGGGAGAGAAATCTCATGAGCAAGGTTACAAAGGAGAGAGAGAGCTCGTGAAGGGAACTGGCCAGAAGAGAGAGATTGAGGGCAGGGTTAGGAAGGAGACACAGCTCATGGAAGGCACTAGGAGAGAGATATTGATGGCGAGGAGACACAGTACAATGGTGAGTTGTTTAATTTCCAATATTTGCATATGAAAATCCCTAGAAATGTTGACATGTAATTTTAGGGAATAAAAATGCTAGTGGCTCCATATGTGCACAAAAATCCCCTCAAAGGGTTCCTATAAAATTTGATTCTCTAACTGATATTTTCAACTAAATTTATGTATTATGGCTCCTATAAAAAAATGCATGATATATTGGCAATGTAGCTTTTCCTTTGAATTGTCACTTAGGTTATATAGTATGTTAAACGTTAAACCATGTGCTATGAACATTGCAGTAGGTTATATTGTAGAGATCTACCAATGAATTGAACCATTCAAATAGCTTAGGCTTAGTTTCCCTCTACATTTCTAGATACCCAAGAGTGACCATCATACAAACACATATTCACAAAAAAACCCAAATATAAAATGTCAAGCACCATAGTTGGTATATCATTGTTTGCATATTTCATTTTTACAGGCTCTTGTTGTGCGTAGTGGAGAGTGGGTGAGAAGATATTTCTTGACCCTCACTTTAAATGTAATGTCCACTTTATACAACAAAAAAAACAATATGTTGAGTTTTCAAATATAAGAACACTGGATGATCCTATAGAAAAGAAACATGATAAAATTATGTTTGAATTCCTTCTTTGTCCTCCACAACTAACCGAACACCTCTCCCAAGTCCAAGTCCCATTATACAACATGTTCCTCTCCTTGAAAATATTCTCACAAGAGATAGAAGGAAAACATGTCTAAAGACCCCATACCTCATTAAATAGTGGTTGTAAAGTAAAATTCCTTAAAATAAATTCTTCCTCATCCATTTTATTACCAGTAGAGAGTCTCCAAAGACTTGTAAGTGGGATACTCCATGTTCCAAATCCAAAGTCAATACAAGTTTTAAAGAGATGCATTCTGAGAAGTTATTGGAACCATTTCCCATTCCAAATTTAAAATTTATACAATGAGAGTTTGATAGGTGAATTACCCCTCATGTTCCTCCCCCTCCATCAAAGAAATATCAAGGCATACTCTTGCCAATATGTTTTTGTACTATTTTTTTGGGATCTAAATTTCCTTGCTTTGAGTTAAGGAGATGATGATATTTAAACCTTGAATGACATATTGAAAAGGAAGAGTATCCCTATACTAAGAAATATTTTCATTCCTATCCAACCATATTCCCCAAGTTATAATTAAAGGGAGAGCTCTTGAGTTATTTGTGGCAGTTTTTTTGCACCAATTCTTGAGGCCCTCCTTAATGGAATCCACTGACCAAAAATTTCCCAAACCCATGCTACCCTCAACTTCTAGCCAAACATATTTAGAAAAGGATCAATACATAACTAAATGGTAATTTGTTTCCTCACTTGCAACCACACCATCCATGACCAAATGTGTTCCTTTTCTTGAGGATATCCCAAGGGAGTACTTATTTTTTATAGTGAAAATCAACAACTAGTTGGGCATGTACTCATGTGACATGTGGTCATGTTATCTAACTACTAACACTATAAACCCAGGCATGCATACTTGGCCCCTCACGCGACACACATGATTAGTTGAGGGTTTTGAACTAGTGACTCTACATAAAACCGTTCCTTAACGATACACTCCATCACCGATTGTTCTACACATCGGGGGATCCTAGGAAAGTACTTTATTATTTAGTAAATTCCACATAAACAATTGTGACTTAGATAGGAATTTCAACCACCACACCTTTTTCCACCACCATTGTGAAGGAGATTCATTCCCTCATGCAACCAAGGCCGTATAGGCTTCTCTAGGAGCATAATCCTTATTGGATTCAAAGACTAGAACAATGTTTCTTCCTTGTCCTTGATCCTTACAAAACTGGATTTGTGACTTCCAATATATCTATCCCAAGTATCAACATCTTCGTCCCAGAAACTAGGTCTCTCTGGGTAAGCCAACCTTGGTGACAAATAGTATTTTTATTCAAGTTATCTCTCCAGGAAAAATTATAGAATCCTTGAGACCCTAAAAACAATATGATATGATGTGGAAGCATGTAATTTTCACCACTACCTATCCATGGGTCCATCCCCACTTGTATCTTTGTTCTTCTACCAACACATTATACAAGCTAGTTTCCAACCGAGGGGAAGGCTAAAATCATTGCTTTCTAGATGATGGATACATTGATTCAATTCTTGATAGAATTCCTTTTCCAACCCTCCATTGAATATGGAGATTTTTTTTTTTATCTTATTGCCTATCAGAATTAGGTAAAAATAGAAACAATAATGCCTGTTTAATTTTCTGTTCACCAGATCAACATATATGAGAAAAGAAATAGAAAAATCAAAAATAAATTCTGAGTATAAATTTTTTTTATTAGTGAAAAGACAATCCTCAATATTACCTCCTGATCTATGAAATATGTACCTATCACATGTGTGAATGTAAACCTTTAAAATATGCTTAGAAAAGTTTTAGGTTCATGGATAAAACCTTTAGGGTTTGGTCTCTGACATATGGCCTTAGGGACAATTTTTCCAAGGTATAGACCATCGCAAGACAACTGTATCAAGTACCCCACAAGAAGGGACAACAAGGTATTGACCATAGCTAAGAAAACAATAGCAGGTACCCCACAAGAAGGGACAACAAAAACAACACAAAAGGGACAACAAGATCTCCACAAGAAGGGACAACAAGATGTCCGCAAAAATGGACAACAAGATCTTCAAAAGAAGGGACAACAAGATCTCCACAAAAGGGACATCAAGATCCTCAAAGGAAGGGACAACAAGATCTCCACAAAAAGGGGACATCAAGATCTCCACAAAAGGGACAACAAGATATTCAAAAGAAAGGACAACAATATCTCCACAAAAGGGATAGAAAGATCTTAAGAAAAAAGGGGACAACAAGATCTCCATAAAAAGGGACAACAAGATCTTCAAAAGAATGGAAAACATGATCTCCACAAAAGGGGACATCAAGATCTTCACAAAAGGGATAACAAGATATTCACAAAAGGGACAACAAGATCTCCACAAAAGGGACAACAAGATCTTCAAAATAAGGGACAAAAATATCTCCACAAAAGGGGACATCAAGATCTCCACAAAAGGGACAACAAGATCTTCAAAAGAAGGGACAACAATATCTCCACAAAAAGAGATAGAAAGATCTTAAAAAAAAAGGGATAGAAAGATCTCCACAAAAAGGGACAACAAGATCTTCAAAAGAAGGGACATCAATATCTCCACAAAAGGGGATAGCAAGATCTCCACAAAAGGGACAACAAGATATTCACAAAAAGGGATAGCAATATCTCCACAAAAGGGATATCAAGATCTTCAAAAGAAGGGACATCAAGATCTCCACAAAAGGGGACAACAAGATCTCCAAAAAAGGGACAGTAAGATCTTCAAAAGAAGGGACAACAATATCTTCACAAAAGGGATAGAAAGATCTTCAAAAAAGAGGAACAACAAGATCTCCACAAAAAGGGACAGTAAGATCTTCAAAATAAGGGACAACAAGATCTCCACAAAAGGGGACATCAAGATATCCACAAAAGGGACAACAAGATATTCAAAAAAAGGGACAACAAGATCTCTACAAAAGGGACAACAAGATATTCAAAATAAGGAACAACAAGATCTCCACAAAAAGGGGACAACAAGATCTCCACAAAAGGGAAAACAAGATATTCAAAAGAAGGGACAACAAGATCTCCACAAAAGGGACAGCAAGATCTTCAAAAAAAAGGATAGCAAGATCTCCACAAAAAGGGACACCAAGATCTTCAAAAGAAGGGACAACAAGATCTCCACAAAATGGGACAACAAGATCTCCACAAAAGGGACAACAAGACCTTCAAAAGAAGGGACAACAAGATCTCCACAAAAAGGGACAACAAGATCTTAAAAAAAAAGGGACATCAAGATCTCCACAAAAAGGGACATCAAGATCTTCAAAAGAAGGGACAACAAGATCTCCACAAAAGGGGACATCAAGATCAGCGATGATTTTAAGGATGAAAATTTAATTTAAAATGTAGAAACATTGGTGAATCTTACTAATCCTTCATATGCCAACTACAAAATGTTTGGCGATATTTTTGTAAAAATATTCAAATGTCTAAGGATTTTATATAGTTTGTATAAAATTTTGGCAATATTTAAAGTAAAATAATTTTATCCTTTAAAATTTGGACGAATCATTTTTAAAATAACGAATCTTATTTTGGGAAAAACCATGGAAAATTAGCCCACGAGTGAAATTTAGCCCCTAAAATCATCCCTAAGATTCAAGGTCTCCACAAAAGGGACAAAAAGATCTTCACTAAAAGGGACATCAAGATCTCCACAAAAGGGACAACAAGATCTTCAAAAGAAGGGACAACAAGATCTCCACAAAAAGGGGACAACAAGATCTCTACAAAAAGGGACAACAATATCTGCACAAACTGATACAGCTAACTCTCCATATCAAACAACAAAACCCTCTATAATTAAATTGTCAATTAATATTAATATTAATTATAAAAACCCTAAACACATATAAAACCCTAATCACATAACATAAAACCCTAATCACATGAAGTAAAACCCCAATCACATAAAACAAGAGGGAAATCAAAACAACAAGGGGTTACCTTTTAAGACAAAGTCAAGGGGGGTCCATAGTGACAAAACATGTCCACATGAGTCTCATAATGACCTATAAACTTTATCATCACTGCATAAGAGGGTGCATCAACAATGTGGTCATGTCCATCTTCATAGACACTCCTAGGTCTCATGGACCATCCCGAGAGAGAGGAAGAGGATCACACATCAAGACATCTTGGTATTACACCAAGATCTACCTGGTCAAAGACCAGGTTTCCCCAGAATACATCTGGGGGCCCAAGAACACATCTAGGGTCTTATCCACCATGGTACAAGACCAAGGATCAAACCATGCATTAAGAAAGGGTTCCCTAGAACACATCTAGGGGCCTTAGACACATCTAGGGATTTATATCAAACACCAAGGAACACATCCAAGGATTAATCCAAGCACTCAAAAAGGATTCCATGGAACACATCCAAGGGCCCTAAAACACATCTAGGGTCTTACTGCTTGGTTCTAGACCAAGAACCCCAATCATCTACTGGGGGCCCTCACAAAGGTCTTTTTCCATGGCTCTCACTGCTTGGTCTCATACCAAGAAACACCAGGAGTGTGATGGGGGCCCTAGTCCACAACTAGGGTCTTTTCCATCATCCAGAGAATGGCTCTTGAAGCTGCATTAATTTCAACACTACCTGAGCCCATAAATCCTAGAGCTACAAATGGATGTCATAAGAAGAGTGAATACCCTCAAGTTACAAAGAAGCCAATTTTATAAAAGCTACCTTATTATAACAAGCCAATTAGGGAAGTATTGAACAATGTGTCAAAAATTAGGAAAGCCTTGTTGAACTCTTAAAGTTCTTCAAGAGAATGTTTTGACATATCCATTGTCTGAAAGAAAATAAGAAGTAAATGAAGGTATAACACAAGTTCTGATATGGCTAAGTATGGAATTGATTTTGGATTCAAGAATGGCCTGGATTGTAAGATTTGTCATTCAACCTTGCTTAGAAGAGGAAGTTCAATGATTGGGTGCCTTTGAGGGTCACCAATAACCTTTTTTATCTTAAATTCTTCCATGGTTTTCACAAATCTTACAATCTAGGCCATTCTATAAAAGAGAAGACTCACACCCCAAAGAATACCAAGATAACAATAATGGGATGCCAAGTATGATATGAATCAAGTAAACAAGGACCCCAATAAGTTTCTTACATACAATAGAATCAAGTATATTTTCCAAGCAAAACATGGGTTCCTTGAATATTTGCTCGCTAACTTATCTTCTCATTTTTTGAGTGTTGGTACCACAAACTTATATTTTCACGATAACATATATTCTTGTTTTAATGAGTGTAGTTACCACCAAGTAGGTATTTGTCGGATCTATCTTCCTCGAGTGATGATCAAGATATACTCAAAGAGGTTGAAAGTGAGACGTGTTGTACTAGATCTACCGGTTCTAGATCAACTAGATTTGAAAAGGTAAGGAAACGATTTTGTATATGCATGCAATTTTTTATTGCCAACGGAGGGTCATGTAATTATGATGCTGAAAGCATAGGTGACATTGTGTCTCCCTTGAGGTATAGACATCTAGTGCAATGATGGGTACCTTGGGGAAGACTCCAATCTCCCTAGCCATGCAAATGTAGGTAAATACAATGAATAAGGAAACCGTAGTAGCATGCTCGTAAAGTCTATTCATATTTTATTATATCACCCTTAACTAAGTATTTATGTTTGTTTTCAAGCAACAATGCAACAAAAACAATGAATCTAGCAGTATTCAACAGATACCACTTCATACTAGGGAGCACATGTCCAATGATAGTGGGGAGCAGAGTACACATTCTGGTATGTATGCTTCAGAATTAGAAATATTTACTGTGATTGTAGATATTTATTTCCTGAATTATACTTATATATTATCTTCTTTAAATGGAAGAGCATGTAGCTCAAGAGGGTTAACTGAAAGAGGATCCAAGTGGAAAAGAAATTAATGCACCAACTGTCACAACTACAAAGACAAGTAAAGAGAAATATTGTAATGTTAATCAAAATAATGAAATAGTTATTTCAATTATATTTCAACATATCGATATGATCATTTTTGTTGTTGCAGTTCATGTCCCTGCACAACTGCCTCCACACCCTTCTCAACAATGTACCAGAAGTATGGTACATGAGCGCATGGAAACATAAACAATAGAAAGACATGACATAGGAAATACAGTGTCAGAGGATCATTATGGTACCCCAATCATCAATTTTATGAATGCAAAAAAACATAAATCAAAGAAAAACTAGATGTATAAATTCATGACTTGTATTTGGATGTTTATCGATGTTGCTAGTATGAAACATTGTTTATATGAATTACCGCATTATGCTTCAATGTTTATATGTTCATATGTTTTGATGACTATCCTAGTTATGCATGAATGTCTATATGTTTTCTATATAAACAAAATCATTTGTTGGATATGGGGAATTGAGAGCGATGTGAGGGGAGGCAGGGGAGGGGCCATATGAGCTTCCACCTTCACATGGTTGGCCATGTTAAGTAGAGAATAACCTATTCTCGAAACAAAGAGAATATCATTAAGGCATGCGAACACTTAAGTTTTTTATATAGTATTTTACATAACTAAATGCCTGTTTATTTGGTTATATATTATTTACTCATATAAATAATTTGTCTTTTATGATTCATGTAGGTCTTGGTGATGGAAATGCATATCGTGGAAAAATCTTATCAAGTTGTATGGGCTAATGGATTTGGCGAAAGGACAATGATAAGGTAAGGGGTTTGATGTGTTTTTTAAAGTATAGAACTCAATGTTTTTTAAAGTGCCTGCAAGTGCCTCGTATCAACCAATATCGTCCCTCCTTGAAAGGCTCTGTCCTTGAAGTAGGATAAGGGATTGGTGCTAGACATCAAATTTGTGCATGAATCAACAACAAATTATATTCTTCATTAGGTACAATATTAAGGCTTCTGTGTATCATGAAGGTGGGGAATTCTGTAGCATATCATTGTAAGGATTCTGTAGCATGTAATTGTTTTCGGAGACTAGAAAACTATCATTTTTTTTAAAACTTATAGAATTCATCGCTATAGCGACGTATGCTCATCGCAAATATGGCATATATGTCTCAAGACATCGATGGCCTTTCTACTCTGCCACAATACTTCATCGCTATTTCCACGCTCTGTTGTCTCTATAGCGATGCATGTTTGTCACAAGAAGGTATACATCTCTTCTTCTTTCCACGAACTTGCGTCTCTATAGCAACAAATGTTCATGGCAAGAAGTTAAATATTATCTATTGGATTCCATATTTCCAAAATTTATTCGTCGGTCTACTGATGATAGTTTTTCGTAATTACGATGATGTGAAAAAAAATATTTAACATTAAATATTTAGGATTATGACACGTGGTGGCCCGATTTCGTCATTGTTTCCATGAATAATCTTAGTGCGTGGATATAAGGACATAAAAAGTTCCACGAAAAACACTATTTGGCTTCATGGAAAGTGCGACAGATATGCATGGCAATAGCAATGGAAAACCATGGAATTTTTTTTCATATGTAGTAGTGATTATTCCATGATCTAGTGGTACCTTTTTAATCGCATCACCCATTTCACCTCCACCCATGCTAACAAGCTCACCTCCCATTTTGATATTGAACAAGAGCTAACCACTTTCTTTCAAGATCTTCTCTCTGAATCTCAACAAGACTGCTTGGCTTCCATTCATTCCATCACTCAAAATATACCTAACCTGATCTTAGAGGAGAAAAATTAAATGTTTATGAGGCCCATTACCCTGTAAGAATTTGAAGCTGCCAATTTCAGTCTAACCTTCGGCAAGGATCCAAGCCCCAATGACTTTATCTCTTCTTTTTTCCATCACTATTAGCCAATGATCAAAATGGATGTTTGGTCCCTTGTGAAAGAATGCCAAAGGATATTAGGGGTTCTCCTAGCCTTAAATGCCACCTTCCTTTCCCTCATTCCTAAAGAGGAAAAGTTATTAGACCCCAACAAATTTCTCCCCATAGCCCTCTGGAATTTCATATAAAATATTACCTCTAAAGTCATTTCTATCCTCCTTAAATCCCTTTTACCCTCTTTGTATTTCCCTAAACAGTTTGGCTATGTTGAGAGTCGCCAAATATTGGACAACATAATATTATCCCATGAGGTAGCTCACACCTTAAAAACCACAAAAACTTTGGCATTCTCATCAAGTTGGATATGATCAAAGTTTTTGATAAGCTCAGATGGAAATACATTCAGGAAATCCTCTTGGATTTTTGGTTTCATCCAGAATGGGTCAAATGGACCATGGCCCTCATTTCCTCTAATTTCTTCTCCCTTTTGATAAATGGGACACCCTCCTCTCCTTTTTGTCCCTACCATAGTATCTATTAAGGGGACGACCTCTCCCCCTTCCTATTTGTTCTAATGGCTGAAGGGCTGGGTTGTAGCCCCAACACTGCCATCGCAGCTCAAAAGATCCAAGATCTGACTCTTCACCACTCTACTTCCCCCTTATCCCACAACCAATTTTTTGATGACACCATGTTGATGGGAATTCCCTCTGTGAGGGAAGACATAGCCTTCAAAAAAGTTCTTAATGATTTTATGGAAGCTTCAGGAACCTCGATCAATCACCTTAAGTCCCATATTTTCTTCTTCAACACTCCTCTCTCTATCCGATTCCATGTCTCCTGTATTATGGGTTACTCCAGGAGCTCCCTTCAATATAAATACCTTGGGGTCCCCTTGCTCACCTCAACAATTCATAATAGTTCTCAGGAAGATATTCTTTCACAGCTTAGCAAAAAACTCTCCAGTTTGACCTTCCATCCTCTCAACATATTTTTTTGCCTTGTCTTTCTCAAATATGTCCTCCAAGTGATCCCTCTTTATCTCTACTCGGCATTAGTCACTTCCAAATGGATTCTCAAAGAAGTGATAGCTGTTCAAAGAAATTTCTTGTGGCAGGTAGCTTAAGCAACCAAAAAATGAGCCTTGGTTGCATGAAACAGTCTATGTATGACTTAGTTAAAAAAAATTCTTGGCTTAAGGGATCCTGAAATCCTCAGCAACACCCATGGGGCCAAAATGTTGTGGTGATTGATCCAAAATAAGGGGGAATTATGGAGCATCCTATCGAAATAGAAATATGTAGATAAAATCAAACCCTCTGAGCTCATTCAAATGTTAACATCACATTCAATCTCCCTTATTTTGAATGCTTCCTAGAAAGAAACAACCCTCATCCAACAACACAACTTTTGGGAAATTTGGCATGGACGATCAACTCTTTTTTGGGAGGAATCTTGGCAACAACTCCCTACTATACAATCAAATCAATGGTTTTCCTCCTTAAAGAAACCTCTTCAAGTGCTTCAAGGACAAATTATTCAGAATTATTGGGCTCTGATATCAGTAGAATCATATTGGTTCTCTTGGCACCTGGATCCATATCATATTCCCCTCCAAGATCATCCCCTTTTGTCTTCATTGATGGAGAGCCTAAGCAACAAAAAAATAAATATATCTTCTCAGCCAGATAAACTCTAATGGGGATATCATCCTGTAGAATGATTTTCACTCAAAGAATCTTATCATTTAGTAGAAAATTACTCGGATATCCCCACAGAAGATAGTTCGAGGAAAATATGGAAATCAAATATTTGGACCAAAGTGGTGTTGGCAGCCAATTCATTTTTTTTTTATTGCCCTTAAATCTTCCTACACCTATGTCTCTTGAACTTCAAATTTCTATCGCATCTTGCAAACAGAAAACATTTTTATTTCATGTGACATTTGCAATTGGTTTCGATTTATTTTTTTAATGACTGAAAGCGTGAAAACTCCTCCATCATTATGTGGATTGTCATGATCTGCTCATTGATATGCTGATTGGTACTTACCTTTGGTTTATTTTCAAAACTATGTCTATTTGCCTATTATCGCTTTGATCGCGCAACTTGGCTTTGATTTAATTGATAAGGATTTGAGCATGCAAATTTATGATTTATACTTGATTATATAAGGGTCATGGTGGATTAAAGATTATTTATATAATGTGATCCTTATGATTTTAAATCTTTTGGCTTAATCAATTTTGTCTATTTGTCACCTTGTTTTGAAAAACTTTGATCAAAACATTGGATTATGTAACAAGCGCATGAGTTTTATTTCATGTTGAATGGAAATGTTTGAGATTTTACATAGGCGCTTTGATTAAACTTTTGGATTTTGCAAAGACATTGGTTTGAATTACTACATGCGCATATTTAAACTATGGGTTTGTTTTTATGATGAACGATCGTGGTTTCAAACTATATAATGGCACATTGATATAATTGTCCACTGTTTAAACCTTGGGTTGGCCGATTAATGTTAATGTTGGTTATGATTGATTGAACAGGGATGGTACTGTGCCATCAGTGTTTTTCATGGCGGTGAACTAACCCACCACCCTCGCACGCGCATATTGATTTGGCTCCTCGTTTAGCGCTTGCAGCTGTTAGGCCTATCGATTATTCTCCTGCGTGTTTGATCCAAACCCTACCATAATACCCGCGCCATGGCTCCGGTCGTAAGGGCTGAGCCCAATGGAAACCAGGCACTATTAGTGTTCGATGGTGCTTACAGCGACTTGGAAGAATTCGTATGGATCCCGTTCATCCGAAGGTTCGATGGCTTTAACCCTGGTGTGGCTCGACAATTTGCATTAACTCTCGATGGCTGCCGAGCCAAGGTTGGGGATGTGCAGCTGGAGATTGATGAGAAATTTCTTAGTTTGGCTACTAGTCTACCTGCTACTGGACAGAAGTGGTTGAAAAATTGCAAGCTGGAAGATGTCCCGTGGACGTTGCTCTTCCAGTCACGAAAGGTTAATTCTTGTGATAAGGGTTTGCCCGCAAACATGCTGAAGAAACACTGGCACGACTTGCTAATGGTAATCAAGCAATTCATCACCTGCGAGGGTAGGTATGGTTTCATTTTCATGTATCACCTTAGGCTACTTATGGTGTTCATGGGTTTTGAACTTAACATGCCTCACTACTTGCATAGGAGTTTGTTTAAAATGTCCAAAAGGTATAAACGAAACCAGGCCGATACCAGCCTCTTCCATTTTGGGTTAATTAAAATGATTATGGTTTATGAGTTGGGGTTACGTCGTGACTGTTGGAGTGATTTTCTCAGTTGGAATAGCTTTGAGGACTCAAGCCCGCCACAGGTTGACAAACCTGTGGTGAGCAAAAGCAAGCCTATCCCCCCTGTGCCTTACAACGTTCTGCTACCCAAACCACTACCCGACTCACCTATGAACTTGCCCATGTCCGTGACCAAACAGGTTGAAATTCCTAAACCCCTAGCCAAAAAGCCTAAAGCTAAAACTGGTGCAAATTCTAAAGGCAAGAAAAATGCTTGGTTGATCTCTCACATGGCGAGGAATAACCCCAAAATTCCTATTAATCCTGAGCCTATCATGGTCAGTGAAGATTCTGATTCAGAGATTGAACGCTACCTAGCAAGCGAGTATCCCTATTCTGAAGGTCTGAGTGACAAACCCTCATATGACTTTGTCAAAAATATACCACCTTGTTTGCTGGATGATCCCAATTTCCCAGGCATTGAAATGCCTCGTGGAACCCTCGGTGACTCGTCGAAACCCTCTCCTTCTCAACCAACTGCTCCGCCATGTGATCAGTGTGGCTTATGGTTGGAAAGATACTACTTAGATGTGTCGATGTTGCAATCCAGAATTCATGCTCTGGAGGATCAAGTGGCAAAACTACCAGTCACAATGCGAAGGTGCAACCCACTGACAAGAGACAACGAACAACAGGTTCAATTCTATTCAAGAACGTCGAGTTGGCTACAACAATTGTCAATTCGAAATTGACATAGCCTGAGCAACCTCGCTGGTATGATTGTCCCCTGTTTATATGTGACACATTCATAAGCTCTGTTTATAGCGTGGATTGGTTGTGACACATAAGCATATATTGCTGTATATAATTTCGTTTTGATAAATCGAATTTCGTTATCATTTTAGTTTTGATATGATCCTATTTGGATTTGATTGTTTTAAATTGGTTGCAATTGAATGTCCTGTTGCATCTATTATAGACACAAACTGTTTTTCATTTCAAATTTTGAAACGCGATCTATGTTTTGACCCAAATTTGTTATGATGCACATAATGGGTAAATGATGGTTATCTGTTACAATTTTGTTTACATATGACTTTGACCAGCTTGGTTACGGTTTGGATTATGTTTAAAAAAAAGGGTTTTGTTTTATATTTACCCAAATCGTAAATTGATACAAATCGTAACAGTCATGCAAGTCCCAGCCTGTCAATTCGTTGTGACCCGTCGACCCTGTTCTCTTTTGAATGGAAATGACAATGGGTATTCGGTTACGAATGGATTTGTAAAACAGAAATGATCACGCCCAGGATGACGAGTTGTTCTATATTTGATTCAAACCCAATTTTATTTGATTGTTACCCAGCTTATGGTTATCGATGCTGTTGAATTTTGACTGTGTAACGCCCAACAATCTAAATCTATGGAAAAAATGGTTAATACTGTTATGCACTCTTCATTTTGACTGTATCGTAACAGCCTTTCCATATCAGTATTTGATTGAAATGACATGAATTTTATGTATATTGTTACAGCTGTAACAAATCTATTTTGTGTTCAATTGTATCGATTATAATTATGTTGTGGCATATCATATCTTATATGATTACGATTCTATTCGATTATGGTTGTATGGATTACGATTACATCGTATCATTATACGTTTTGATTCACTGCTTAATTTCGTTTGATACGAAACATGCCTGTCAAGATTTGACCATGTTTTATGGTAACTGAAAACAGAGCATTCTTTACTCTGTTTCAATTGTATTCATTTTGATATTGTTTAATTTGAATGATAGTTTCACTTGAATCATTGGTAATTCGTTTTTTGATGATTAATAAAAGATGATTGGATTTGATTTCATTTGATTGCTATCTGGTCTTGTATGCTATTCTTGACTAGCTATAGAATCAGAAGATTCTGTAGCTAAGTCTGTGGAATAAATTTTTTATTGTTTTTTTTTAATGAAATATCTTTCTAATTGGATATTTGTGTTCTATTGCAGGTAAATTCGAATTGGTAGTAGATATGATGAGCAGTTGGGGGATATTTTAGATATTTCATTTGCACTTTAGTTTCTTAGTTTAGAAGATTTTGGAGATTTTTCCCAGATTATGTAATACATTTTGATATTATCCACAAGGAATTTTTACCTTGTGAAGAGACTTATAAATACTTATGACTTTTGTAATAATCATCATCCTCATTCGTGGGAGAACAAGGATATGGAGTTCTGATACAGACTGGAGCAGAATTGATGTTTTGTCACAGCTTTAGCTTCTCAATATATCAACATTTTGTTTCATGTTTTGTATATCACTTTGTTTATGGTTTATGACTACTTTAGCTATCTAAATCATATGCAAATGATATAATTTTATTACTGTTATCCATATCTTGTCTCTTCCAAATAGATAAAATACATAACGATTGTTAATTCAGTTTGTGAATGACAGGTTTATCTTCTTCATAGATTGAATTGTTATATATAAGTCCTTGCATAACAGGTTTCCCTTATTGCAGGAATTTATAATCATAAGATTGTTATGATTTTCTTTTATGTCTTGTTTGTCCTGTAAAACACTTCAAAGAAGTAGCACAACCAATCGTTTACGAGAAGCTTATGGACTAGCTAGTGCAAATTTCTTCCTCCGACCAGCTTAGAAGTCATCATACATAGGGCAGATTTGGAGCGTTTCCAGGTCAATTAGTTTGTTGTTTATTGTTTTCATTAAGTAGTTTAATTCATATATAATCGTAATTAGATTTATATTAGATTGTTTAATTTCAGTAATGTTTATTTCTTTTTCATAAAATATAAAAATAAAAAAAAAGATTCTTGGCTGTCTTAGGGCAGAAAGCACATGAGTTTTGCAGGTTTTAATCAAATATGTAGGCTGTTTATAATGTATATTTGTGAATAAGTGATATTGCAACTCATAATTAGATAGTTGATTTGAGTTATTATAATAGTAATCAGTGGATTGTATGTAATAGTTAGAATAGTTATATCCAGTTTTAGTTTAGTTTCAGTTTGTTTTATTTTGTTTAGTTTGTTTAGATTACTTAGCTCAGATCAATTCTCTCTTTGGTTTTCCGAGAAGACCTTAGAGTGGCCAACGGAGCCATTAAATCATCAGGGTGGTCCATTCCAAATGGCTTGGGTTATTTAGACAACCCCGGACCGGTTCCACTCTCCCAGTTGACGGACGATCAATTTCGCCCGTCAACAAATGGCGCTAGAAGGAGGCCCTGAAATTAATTAATGGCACGAGGTGGTCGCGAGATTCCTCCCCCACCTAATTGCACACCCATAGTGACTAGAAGCCGTTCACAAGATAATATCCCCCCTCAAACAACAACTACTTCAACCGAAGATCCACAGATCACAGTTGAGCCAACAACCCCTAATCCTACAGGTGGTGATTTCCAAGAGATCGTTCATCAATCTCTTATCGGAACACATAGTGCCTTAGCAAGTCTTAGGCGACCAAAATGCCCATGGGGTCAACCTTTAGACTTCTCTGACATCATAGAACAGTTAGGTGACATAGACCTCACTGTGAATCCCACAGATCCAAACACAAATCCTGCTGCAGGAGGATCTGGGATACCTCCTTCACCACCTCCTTCATCTCCTTCCTCTTCTGGAGGAGTTTCCTCTTCTGACGAAGGCAAACCACCTTCTCAATCATCCACACCCAATTCCCCAATGGCGAATCAGAACAACCCTGCTAGACCTTGGTTGGACCAGGATGCTGTAGCTGTACCTGGAGCCCAGGACCCTTTACCTAAGCACCCGAAAAAATGGCTTCCTAAGTTTGATCCCGATTCAAAATAGATAGCCGAAGATCATATCAAAAAATTTATGTTAGCCATCAGACTTCATAATATTGAACATGAATATGTTGTCAGTAGGTTGTTCCCTTACACCTTTGAGGGTAATGCGTCGACTTGGTACTTTGCCCAACAACCCCATACCATAGTGTCTTGGGAAAAGTTTGAGTCATGTTTTTTGGAAAAATTCGGAGATGGAAAACCTCCGGAAGTCTTATTCATGGATCTTTCAAGTTTAAAAATGAACTCAAAAGAAAAAGTTAAAGATTTTAATCAAAGATTTTTAACACTTAAAAACCAAATCCCTGCAGACTCTATGCCTGCTGAGAGTCTTGTAATAGCTTACTACACTAAAGCTCTACATCAAAGCATAGCTATTTGGGTGAAAAGATCTAAAAAGGCCACGTTGTTAGAAGCCTTTGAAGAGGCTACTCAGATTGAAAAAGACATAATTCGCCTTAAGGATTCTTCTAGTAGAGAAACTGAGACTGCTCCCTCCTCCAAGAAGAAGATTGAAATTCTCACCAGACCTACACAAAACAAAACACAACCTGAAAACTCTGATTTGGAAAATTTAACCAAAGTTGTACAAAAATTATCTAATCAAGTTATAGATTTAAAAAGGTCGACTGAAGAAGCTTCTTCGAGTAAAGGACCCTATAAACCCCCTTTCCAAAAGCCTTTTCAAACCAACCAGCCTAATCCAAATCCCGAAGGCTTAAACCTATTAAGTTTGCAATGTGCTCTCCAGACAATTCTAGGAGCCCAGGATGACTTGATCCCTCCAGATTTTCCTCAAGAGGAAGTTGAGCAGGAAACAACTCAAGAAGAAGAGTCTTCTCCAAACATCTTTGGACACCTCTCAGATAGTATCTTCCAAGATAACTTTGAGACTGTGCACCCTTACAACACTAGGAGCAAGACCGCAAACAAACCTCCTGCCGAGAACACTACAACTTCACTTCCAAATCCATCTAAATCAATAGAAACTAAACAGAGTAATGCTAGCCCTAAATTAGATTATGATGTTGTTGAAGATCTTAAGAAATTACGGGCTAACATTTCTATTTATGAGTTGTTGAAATTTCCATTTTTGTTGCAGAAGATGTTGCAAAATATTTCAGAAAATGGAAAGAATGGTAATGCCAATGGTAACAAGGTTGTGCAAAGCAAAGTCCTATAGAAGACTTCCATGAAAAACTATCTTGATCCTCAAGATAAAGGAAGCCTTCCTGTACCTCCTGTAAAAAATGTGAATAATGTAAATAACGCAAGTAGTGTAGATAAAGTAGCATTAGAAAACGCGAGTAAGAAACCACAAGCTAATACTCTAAATACTCACAAGAATGTACCTCATTTTCTTTTAACTTTTGAAATCTTCAACAGAAATGTGCATAATTGTATGGTTGACTCAGGAGCATCATCAAATGTGATGCCTTGGTCAGTCTTCCAAAAGATTAACGCCGAAGTCGAACCATCTTCTTTGAAAATCATACAACTTGATCGAACAGATGTTAAAGTTATAGGCGAACTAAAAAATGTATTGATTAGATTATCGTCTAACCCAAAGGTTCATCAGGTTATTGATATAATTGTGGTAGACATTCCAGAAGTGTATGGTCTATTTTTGAGAAGGGACTGGTCGAAGCAGCTACATGGTTACTTCGCAACGGAATGGTCTCACTTATGGATTCCAGAAAACGGTAAGCCTAACAAGATCAGAGTGAATCGTGAGCGTTACCTCAAGTTCACGGTAACATACTTGAATGACCCAAACGAACCATATACACCTCCGGCTGATTCACCTGAAGTCCAAGGGATGGACACCTATTTCGGTAATTTCACGGCTGAAGTTTCACCTATCAACAATCCGCGACAACAGTCCGAGATCATGACGTATACACAACCAACAGCTTCTATCCAACAATCTGGTGAACTTGATGGAAATCAAATTTGGTCTCTATATTTGAACGGTTCTAAGTCTAAAGAAGGAGCTGGTGCAGGCTGCATCATTATAGATCCTGTAGGTAACAAAGCATTATTGGCTTGTAGGCTAGAATTTGAATGTATTAACAATATTGCAGAATGTGAGGCTTTACTGCAAGGTCTCAGAAAATCCTTGGACATGCACATTCAAAATCTGGTTGTATTCGGTGACTCTGAGATAGTGGTCAGGCAGGTGAGAAATTCTATACATTGTCTTTCCCCGCATCTCAAATGTTACCAGTCTGAGGTATGGAGTTTAATGAACAAATTCTCTGCTTTTAATATAAATTCCATTCCTAGATCAAATAATACTGAAGCAGATATACTCGCTAATGTTGCCTCTAAACTTCTTCTTGCAGAAGGCTTATCCCCAAACGTATTCTCCGTGGAGCTATTGTTTCGACCATCTGTTCCCGACAATATCACAAACTGTAGAGTATTTGACAATGATTAGAAAATCATTAGCTTTCTACACATGGAAGAAACCTTTCAAGGCGTTGTGATAGATGAACAAACACACGACGACAATTTGCATAACTTTACGGTAATACCTAATTCGAAATCTCCAGAAGCTTTATTGGACATGGTAAATTTCATACCCAAATCTGTTGTTAGACTAGAAATTTTTTATGATTTTGAAGATAAATTTAAAAAGACGGTCAGTTGCAAAACCAACAGTTCCTCAGTGTCTTATGAAAAAGTCAATTTAGGGACTAGTGAAAATCCTCAGTGTATCAACTTAGGCTTGGGATGTTCTAGACAAGAAAAAGCTGCTTTTGTCAAATTATTCAAAGAATTCAAGGATGTCTTTGCATGGACTTATGATGATCTTAAGACATTCGATCCTAATATTATACAACATGTCATCCCAATGAAACCCCAAACCTTACCCTTCTAACAGAAACTGAGGAAAATGCATCCTAAACTAGAACCGACCGTACAAAAAGAATTGAATAAACTCCTAAGTGCTAAAATAATTTTTCCTGTTAGACACACTCAATGGGTATCCAACCTCATCCCAGTACGGAAGAAAAATGGGGAAATTCGACTTTGTGTCAATTTCCGAAACCTCAACAGAGCGTCTGGTAAAGATAATTCTCCTATCCCTCCCATGGAACAGATTCTTCAACAAGTATCTGGTTCAGAGAGGCTATATTTACTAGATGGTTTCTCTGGATGCAACCAAGTCTTGATGTCTCCGCCAGACCAATTTAAAACTACCTTCCGTACCCCGTGGGGCACTTATGCTTATCGCAAAATGCCCTTTGGATTGATTAATGCTGGTGCTACCTTTCAGAGAGCAATGGACATTGCTTTTATAGGCTTAATCAATCACTCTGTAGTAGTCTACTTAGATGATGTGACCATTTATTCTAAAAACAAAGACGATCATCTAGCTCACTTACGAGCCGTTCTGCTACGATGTCGTAAATACGGCATCTCCTTGAATCCCAAGAAGTCCATCTTTGCAGTAGAACATGGTAAATTACTAGGATTCATTGTGTCTAGTGATGGAATGATTATTGACCCCAAGAGGACCCAAATCATCGCTAAACTTCCCCCACCTACCTCCAAAAAATCCATGCAGTCTTTCCTAGGCCAGATTAATTTCGTGAGAAGATTTGTCCCCAGTTTCTCCAAAATGGTCAGGCCTCTCCAGAACCTGATTAAGAAGGACACCCAATATCACTGGGGACCCACTGAAAACCAATCTTTTAACGATATAAAGAAGTCCATAATAGACGCTCCGTCTCTCATGAGCCCTGATTTCTCTCAAGACTTTACACTCTATACTTTTGCCTCTGATCGTTCCTATGCCGCAGTCCTAACTCAGAAGAATTCTGAGAACAAAAAAGTACCCATTGCCTTTATGAGCTCTGCTTTCAAAGGTGCTGAGCTTAACTACCCAACAGTCGATCAGCAAGCCTACGCTGTCTTCAAGGCAGTCAAGCATTTTCGATCTTATCTTTTGAAGTCAAGTACGAAGGTCGTTGTCCCCTACCCTGTCGTTAGGAACTTGTTAGTGCAAAAGGAGTTAGGAGAGAAAAGAGCCAACTGGGTCACCTCCTTGAAGGAGTATGACTTAGAGATCACCCCAGCTCAGATTGTGAGAGGCCAAGGGTTGTGTAAGTTGGTAGTTGATTCAGAAATCGAACAACAAGAAGATAGTGATACATCAGAACTAGAACAACACGATCAAAATTTTATTTGTTGCTCATAGAACCTCGTAATTCCTTGGTATGACGATATTAGACACTGTCTTGAACATGGATCAGTACCCCGTCACCTTGACCCTGCCAAGAGAAGAGCGTTGAGACTAAGGTCTTCCTCCTTTCATCTAGTTAATGGTATACTATTTCATCAGAATTTTGATGGCGTACTGATGCGTTGTCTTGAGAAGGACGAAGCAGAAAAAGTCTTGCTTGAGTTGCATGTAGGAGAAGCTGGTGGTCACTTTGGTGGTGACACCACTGCTCATAAGGTTTTAAGAGCTGGTTATTACTGGCCAACGCTTTTTAGAGAAGTCCACTCCTTGTGCCGTAAGTGTATCATTTGTCAGAAAGCGTCAGGGCGATTGCAAAAACCAGCCTTCCCTTTGCAACCCGTTTCAGTTGATTCTCCTTTCCAGCAATGGGGCCTTGATATAATTGTTCCTATTAACCCTCCATCCTCACAACATCACAAATATATTGTGACAGCCACTGATTACTTTACTTGATGGTCTGAAGTCACCGCGCTAAGAACTGTTAACACAAGTCAGGTGATCGCTTTTCTAAACTCGAATATCATCACTCGTTTCGATATCCATGATTGTCTAGTCTTTGATAATGCTTCATACTTTTCTTCTCTTGAGATGAGTGAGTTCTCCTTAGAAAAGGGAATAAATATGAAGTATTTTGCTAGTTACTACCCCCAGGGCAATGGATTAGCCGAATCAACCAACAAGAACTTGAGATTATCAAGAGAACTGTGGTTGAAAATCACAAGAACTGGCACAACGCACTGCTTAATACGCTGTGGGATGATAGGGTAACACCCAAAGCCGCTATAGGTAATTCCCCCTTTTTCCTCGTTTATGGTAGAGAAGCCATTTTGCCACCTCATATTCTTCTTCCTTCACTTCAATTATCACAAAAAGTTCAAGAAGAAGATTGTCCCCCTTTAGAAATCCATATTAACACTTTGATGAAGTTAGAAGAAGTAAGAACCCAAGCTAAGCGTAAACTAGACCAACATCAACAACTGATTAAAAGCTGGTTCGATTCTAATTCTGCTTCTGATAGAAATTTTGAATTAGGCGATCTCGTCTTAAAATGGGACAAACCACACGAAGGGAAAGGTGAACATACCAAGTTTCAAAATTTGTGGCTTGGGCCATTTTTGATTGCTGAAAAGTTGAGTCCTAGTTCCTTTCGATTGCAGAATCTTGAAGGGCAGCTTGACACCTACCCAGTGAATGGCCAAGCCCTGAAAAGATACTTCTCTTGACTTCCTCCCTTGTATATTATGTAAATATTTCTTTTGTTTGCATTCTTTTTCGTTTGTTTCTTGTTTGATTTTGATTTGAATGATCAGTTTTGTGTGTTTTATGAAACGTATACATACCTGTACACTGAGCCATTCAGACAAAGACCATGGGAAAATCTCTTCGCTGAAATAACTTCTGAAAGACTGTACGAACATCAGTGATATATTTCTAAAAATGATATTCATGTCGGAAAATTTTGTTTGAAAGAAGTTTACTAATTTCAATCTCTGAGTGAAGTTTGTCATGATCATTTTTATCTTTTTACGCTGTCCCTTTTCCATAAAGGAATGACTCAAAAGGATGTCTCCCTATCATAGCAAGTTGTTTTAGAAATAAAACATTTTTGGAGCTGAATTAAGGATAGTACTAAAAATTCTGATGAGGTCTGAAAAAATATGATAAGCTATCAAGATTTTTCAGCGTCACCCCGCTCAGCTATCCACAAAACAAAATAAAAATAAGAGCCGTGGGAAATGTTTGTAAACCCGCCGGGATACTGAACAGGTCCACTGGTAGCGGGTAAATGCAAGCATGGCACCAAGACAACTTCGCCGGGGTACTGAACAGGCCTGCTGGCAGCGAAGCAATGCCGGGTAAATGAAAATCTGTAAAAAATTATAAGAAACCTCTTAAAAAGTCCTTTATTCTGATCTAGAACTTCTTGACAGGATACAGACGTCCGAGTGGGTTGAATGGCAACCCTGTCGAGGATATGGACGCCTGCTGGTAGCAGTGGACATGCCAACAGTATTGAAGATTTTATCATAAAAATCATGATTTGCGGATCTTAAAGACTGTTCTTGGTTTTCATCTTTTAAAACACTGCTAAAAAAAATAAAAATGATTAATGATGATGTTAGTACGATTTTCTGGTTGTTATTTTAGAATTGAAATTTTCTTCGCTGTCCTAATCTGAATTTGTTTCTTTCGACAGAGATAACTGCTTCTTCCAGTGTGTCGCCATTGTTGGCAGCCAATTCAATTTTTTTTTATTGCCCTTAAAGCTGCCTACACCTATGTCTCTTGAACTTCAAATTTCTATCGCATCTTGCAAACAGAAAACATTTTTATTTCATGCGACATTTGAAATTGGTTTTGATTTATTTTTTTCACGACTGAAAGCGTGAAAACTCCTCCATCATTATCTGGATTGTCATGATCTTCTCATTGATATGCTGATTGGTACTTACCTTTGGTTTATTTTCAAAACTATGTCCATTTGCCTATTATCGCTCTGATCGCGCAACTTGGCTTTGATTTAATTGATAAGGCTTTGAGCATGCAAATTTATGATTTATACTTGATTATATAAGGGTCATGGTGGATTAAATATTTTTATATAATGTGATCCTTATTATTTTAAAGCTTTTGGCTTAATCAATTTTGTCTATTTGTCACCTTGTTTTGAAAAACTTTGATCAAAACATTGGATTATGTAACAAGCGCATGAGTTTTATTTCATGTTGAATGGAAATGTTTGAGATTTTACATAGGCGCTTTGATTAAACTTTTGGATTTTTCAAAGACATTGGTTTGAATTACTACAGGCGCATATTTAAACTATGGGTTTGTTTTTACGATGAACGATCGTGGTTTCAAACTATACAATGGCACATTGATATAATTGTCCACCGTTTAAACCTTGGGTTGGCCGATTAATGTTAATGTTGGTTATGATTGATTGAACAAGGATGGTATTGTGCCATTAGTGTTTTTCATGGCGGTGAACTAACCCACCACCCTCGCACGCACATATTGATTTGCCTTCTCGTTTAGCGCTTGCAGCTGTTAGCCCTATCGATTATGCTCCTGCGTGTTTGATCCAAACCCTACCATAATACCCGCGCCATGGCTCCAGTCGTAAGGGCTGAGCCCAATGGAAGCCAGGCACTGTTAGTGTTCGATGGTGCTTACAGCGACTTGGAAGAATTCGGATGGCTCTCGTTCATCCGAAGGTTCGATGGCTTTAACCCTGGTGTGGCTCGGAAATTTGCGTTAACTTTCGATGGCTGCCGAGCCAAGGTTGGGGATGTGCAGCTGGAGATTGATGAGCAATTTCTTAGTTTGGCTACTTGTCTGCCTGCTACTAGACAGAAGTGGTCGAAAAATTGCAAGCTAGAAGATGTCCCGTGGACGTTGCTCTTCCTGTCACGAAAGGTTAATTCTTGTGATAAGGGTTTGCCCGCAAACATGCTGAAGCAACGATGGCATGACTTGCTAATGGTAATCAAGCAATTCATCACCTGCGAGGGCAGGTATGGTTTCGTTTTCATGTATCACCTTCGGCTACTTATGGTGTTCATGGGTTTTGAACTTAACATGCGTCACTACTTGCATAGGATTTTGTTTAAAATGTCCAAAAGGTATAAACGAAACCAGGTTGATACCAGCCTCTTCCATTTTGGGTTAATTAAAATGATTATGGTTTATGAGTTGGGGTTACGTCGTGACTGTTGGAGTGATTTTCTTAGTTGGAATAGCTTTGAGGACTCAAGCCCGCCACAGGTTGACAAACCTGTGGTGAGCAAAAGCAAGCCTATCCCCCCTGTGCCTTACAGCGTTCTGCTACCCAAACCACTACCCGACTCACCTATGAACTTGCCCATGTCTGTGACCAAACAGGTTGAAATTCCTAAACCCGTAGCCAAAAATCCTAAAGCTAAAACTAGTGCAAATTCTAAAGGCAAGAAAAATGCCCTCTCTCGCATGGCGAGGAATAAACCCAAAATTCCTGTTAATCCTGAGCCTATCATGGTCAGTGAAGATTCTGATTCAGAGATTGAATGCTACCTAGCAAGCGAGTATCCCTATTCTAAAGGTCTGAGTGACAAACCCTCATATGAATTTGTCAAAAACCTACCACCTTGTTTGCGGGATGATCCCAATTTCCCAGGCATTGAAATGCCTCGTGGAACCCTCGGTGACTCGTCGAAACCCTCTCTTTCTCAACCAACTTCTCCGCCATGTGATCAGTGTGGCTTATGGTTGGAAAGATACTACTTAGATGTGCCGATGTTGCAATCTAGAATTCATGCTCTGGAGGATCAAGTGGCAAAACTCACCAGTCACAATGCGAAGGTGCAACCCACTGACAAGAGACAGCAAACAACAAGTTCAATTCTATTCAAGAACGTCGAGTCGGCTACAACAATTGTCAATTCAAAATTGACATAGCCTGAGCAACCTCACTGGTATGATTGTCCCCTGTTTATATGTGACACATTCATAAGCTTTGTTTATAGCATGGATTGGTTGTGACACATAAGCATATATTGCTGTATATAATTTCATTTTGATAAATAGAATTTCGTTATCATTTTAGTTTTGATATGATCCTATGTGGATTTGATTGTTTTAAATTGGTTGCAATTGAATGTCCTGTTACATCTATTATAGACACAAACTGTTTTGCATTTCAAATTTTGAAACGCGATCTATGTTTTGATCCGAATTTGTTATGATGCACATAATGGGTAAACGATGGTTATTTGTTACAATTTTGTTTACATATGACTTTGACCAGCTTGGATACGGTTTGGATTATGTTTAAAAAAAAGGGTTTTGTTTTATATTTACCCAAATTGTAAATTGATACAAATCGTAACAGTCATGCAAGTCCCAGCCTGTCAATTCGTTGTGACCCGTCGACCCTGTTCTCTTTTGAATGGAAATGACAATGGGTATTCGGTTACGAATGGATTTGTAAAACAGAAATGATCACGCCCAGGATGACGAGTTGTTCTATATTTGATTCAAACCCGATTTTATTTGATTGTTACCCAGCTTATGGTTATCGATGTTGTTGAATTTTGACTGTGTAACGCCCAACAATCTAAATCTATGGAAAAAATGGTTAATATTGTTATGCACTCTTCATTTTGACTGTATCGTAATAGCCTTTCCATATCAGTATTTGATTGAAACGACATGAATTTTATGTATATTGTTACAGCTGTAACAAATCTATTTTGTGTTCAATTGTATCGATTATAATTATGTTGTGGCATATTATATCTTATATGATTACGATTCTATTCCATTATGGTTGTATGGATTACGATTACATCGTATCATTATACGATTTGATTCACTTCTTAATTTCGTTTGATACGAAACATGCCTGTCAAGATTTGACCATGTTTTATGGTAACTGAAAACAGAGCATTCTTTACTCTGTTTCGATTGTATTCATTTTGATATTGTTTAATTTGAATGATAGTTTCACTTGAATCATTGGTAATTCATTTTTTGATGATTAATA
>ML793871.1:311226-339758 GCA_009831015.1 Picea engelmannii | reverse complement strand
ATTTGACCATGTTTTATGGTAACTGAAAACAGAGCATTCTTTACTCTGTTTCGATTGTATTCATTTTGATATTGTTTAATTTGAATGATAGTTTCACTTGAATCATTGGTAATTCATTTTTTGATGATTAATAAAAGATGATTGGATTTGATTTCATTTGATTGCTATCTGGTCTTGTATGCTATTCTTGACTAGCTACAGAATCAGAAGATTATGTAGCTAAGTCTGTGGAATAAATTTTTTATTGTTTTTTTTAATGAAATATCTTTCTAATTGGATATTTGTGTTCTATTGCAGGTAAATTCAAATTGGCAGTAGATATGATGAGCAGTTGGGGGATATTTCAGATATTTCATTTTCACTTTAGTTGCTTAGTTTAGAAGATTTTGGGGATTTTTCCTAGATTATGTAATACATTTTCATATTATCCACAAGGAAGTTTTACCTTGTGAAGAGACTTATAAATACTTATGACTTTTGTAATAATCATCATCCTCATTCGTGGGAGAACAAGGATATGGAGTTCTGATACAGACTGGAGCAGAATTGATGTTTTGTCACAGCTTTAGCTTCTCAATATATCAACATTTTGTTTCATGTTTTGTATATCACTTTGTTTATGGTTTATGACTACTTTAGCTATCTAAATCATATGCAAATGATATAATTTTATTACTATTATCCATATCTTGTCTCTTCCAAATAGATAAAAGACATAACGATTGTTAATTCAATTTGTGAATGACAGGTTTATCTTCTTCATAGATTGAATTGTTATATATAAGTCCTTGCATAACAGGTTTCCCTTATTGCAGGAATTTATAATCATAAGATTGTTATGATTTTCTTTTATGTCTTGTTTGTCTTGTAAAACACTTCAAAGAAGCAGCACAACCAATCGTTTACGAGAAGCTTATGGACTAACCGGTGCGAATTTCTTCCTCCGACTAGCTTAGAAGTCATCATACACAGGGCAGATTTGGAGCGTTTCCAGGTCAATTAGTTTGTTGTTTACTGTTTTCATTAAGTAGTTTAATTCATATATAATCGTAATTAGATTTATATTAGATTGTTTAATTTCAGTAATGTTTATTTCTTTTTCATAAAATATAAAAATAAAAAAAAGATTCTTGGCTGTCTTAGGGAAGAAAGCACATGAGTTTTGCAGGTTTTAATCAAATCTGTAGGCTGTTTATAATGTATATTTGTGAATAAGTGATATTGCAGCTGATAATTAGATAGTTGATTTGAGTTATTATAATAGTAATCAGTGGATTGTATGTAATAGTTAGAATAGTTATATCCAGTTTTAGTTTAGTTTTAGTTTGTTTAGATTACTTAACTTAGATCAATTCTCTCTTTGGTTTTCCGAGAAGACCTTAGAGCGGCCAACAGAGTCGTTAAACTCATCAGGGTGGTCCATTCCAAACGGCTTGGGTTATTTAGACAACCCCGGACTGGTTCCACTCTCCCAGTTTACGGACGATCAATTTCGCCCGTCAACAAGTGGTTAACTTTCTCTAGTAGGTTACTCATATGGGATCATATCCTTAAACGAGGTCTCAATGGCCCTGGGTTTTGTATGATATCCCTCTAAGAAGTATAATCGATGGAACATCTTCTCAATTCTTGTTCATTCCGTAATTATTTATGGGATCAAGGAACCATCTCCTTCTACCAAAATTACTACATCAAGGACTCCATCATATACACAATCTCCTCTTGGTGCGACAAATGTTTTTGAAATCCTATTCTGAATCACATATGTCAGATCTTACCAGTATTTTTATTATGGTAGATATGGAAGGAGTGCAACAAAATAATCTTCAAGAATGAATCTAAAATCCTCCTTTCATATGGAGACGAATAAAACAAGACATTAAGGAGACTATTCTAAAAATAAAATTGGGATCCTGAAGACATCAAGTGTTCCTTGCATGACAAACTCCTTCTCTCTCTTAGGTTTCCCTCATCCCCATCCTTCTCCCTCTCACCATCCCTTCACACCCCTCAACCTTCCATGCCTGCATCCTGGTCTCTCCCCCCCCTCTAGGTTTCATCAAGATAAATTTTGATTGTGCTTGTAAATAAAGTCCTAGGCCTACTAGCTATGGCAGTGTCTTCAGGGATGACTTCGGAAAAATCCTTTGAATCTTATATGGACACATTGGTATCAAATCCAACAATGTGAAAAATCTTTGGGCCCTTATTCATGGATTTTAGGTGTCTAGCACACATTATTACTCCTAGATCCTTGTTGAAGGAGATTAACAACTCATCATTCACATGCTATCCAAGCTATACTGGATATCCAATCCTTATAAACTCTTCACCCACTAGCGATTGGAGACTCTCCTTGATCTCCTATTCTTTGTTATTCCCTGCATCTTCACCCTTGTTCCCTCTCATGTCAAGCATGAAGCCAACAAAGTTGATGATTATCTATCTAATGAAATTCATGCTAACCCTCTTTTAGCCATTGAATCTAGTTGGGACAAGATACCCTCCCTTCCCCTCAAGCAAGCATGCCCCTCACTGTCTTAGGATAACTTCACTTCCCCAGATCGGGTGTTTTCTTGAAATGAGAGATGCATGTCCTGTGTGGAGGTGATGACACAAGGAAAAAAAGGACAAGTGGTAGGATCAAAATCTTCAGAGGATAATGGTGATGTACTTCATCCAGGTCAAATTGTCATGCAAGTTGATGACGATAGTCTAGTGAATTGCAAGTTTGAAAGATCCCAAGATTTGGATGGTTGGCTCACAACCTAGAATTATGTTATTCTTCATGCCTAAGAAAAGAAATGAAACCATGGTACATCTGAAGGTGACAATTATTATGGATCAAGTGTGGATAAATGGAAAGGAGGAAGCCATGAACATAGTCTTGGTTTGGTTCTACTCCATGTTGTAGTCTAGGGAACCAAATATAGGAATTCAAGGAGAGAGATGTATAATATAGGAGAAATAATAGGGACACACATGTACTCAATAAGAGAGAGATATTTGTGAGAAGGATATCCATCCAATTTTGTATTCGATATTCATGGGTATTTGTATAATAGAGAGATGGTTGGAGCAGTTGCACCCGCTCCAACTAATCCTTAGTTAGATGCATTTATACCTTTATTGCATATATATTTACTTAATATATTATGTATGATGATATGTGATGAATATTACAAGGCCTAACAAGCCTTCCAACATCTCCCTCACACTCAAATACTTTCTCGTCCCGAGAAAGCATGCAACAACATCCTAGATCTCTACTCTTTCAGAAGTATCCTTTCTGTGCATTGACCATGCATACTGGTCTACATAGATAAATCAACCGCAAAATCCGCCACCTATATAGGAGGATACACATAAAGAAGGTTTACTATGACTAGTTACTAATGGATCTGACTATATATCACATATCTTGACTCCTCGATCTCCATATGATCAACTCTGTCGATTTATTGCAGGGTGCTACCAACTGCCATACTCACTTGCAAGTTTGTATTCCTCCTAGGATTCATCGGTGTGCTCTCTAGGGTTACTCCAGTGATATGTCACACTTGGGGGTTATTTATATGGAACTGACGAGGATCTGTGACATCACCAATTATACCACTCCTCTACTTTCTTGTCATGACCCATGGGATTGTTCTATGACTCCTTTACCAAGGGGCAAAATCATTTCAATAATTATGTGCCATTATCTTTTCTCTTAAGCTCTTATTTATGTGTTTATTGTTTGATGACCGATGTCTCTTTTTTGAATGATTTCAACTGTTGCAATTCTCATCATCAAGTGCTTGAATCAACTTCTACAAAATTTCCTTAATCAATGCTCAACATTCTCACTCTGTTAACCATTTCTCTTCATCATGCTTCTTATTCTTTATGCTTTCATACCTCTCAGAATGTATGGAGTCTACATATTTCATTTACATGAAGGAAAATATATGACTACAAATAAGACTATACTGCACTCACATGACTTAGACTTGACTATACTACAACTTAAAAGAATTTTTTTTTTCTTTTTCCAGTACCAGGATTTTACAGACTCAATAAAATGTTGTCGACTAAGGATCAATTCATGTCAGTAAGAACCCAATATCATCGGCTAGACACTGACTTACATTAAATAGGTGGTTATGATCTCCTTCCTATAGAGACACAAAATTAACCCTCTCCTTTCATTCAACTCAATTAACTAAACTACACACTTGAATCAATAAGGTCATTGACAACATTCCATCATTTGTTTTTTCCAAATATTAACACTCAACTCTACTATAAACTTGAAGAAACCCAACTAGACTCAACTAGAATTGACGACGAGTTGAGTCAACTTGAATCTGAATTGACTCTTGGGTCGACTCGAATTACCAATTCCCTTCATGTAACTCTACTTCAAAACTCCATTTACAATAAAGTTCTCCATATAATAATCCATAAAAAGAAATTGAGGTGATAAATACTGAGGGCCTGCATTCTCTTTTTCTTCAAAACACCTTTTCAACATAATTTGAATTTTAATACATAACTATAGACCTTCATTATCATATCCTTTCAAAATGATTTAACTTTGTAAAATATGATTTGACCAAAATTAAATATGGCATCTACTATTTTCACATCGTTTATTTGAGTAATATCGTTGCTTTCAAAAATAAGTGGATATTTTCACCCAGTCGAAATATTCTTCAATGAAGTTATTTAGTGTAGTTGACCTCCTCCACTATGATGTTGTTTAGTCGATCGACTTGACCAAGATGTTGCTTATTTGACCAAATTTACCTAGCTTTGAACATGAGAGTGCAAATGAAACACTTATGCTCATTAACTTAGGTCAATAGATGCTTGTTGGTTGTCTTCTTTATTTATTAATGGTCAATATTTATTTGGATTGATTCATGGAGCTGACGTACCCATTAGTCAAATTTGGAATTTATCCAATAAATAGTATAGATTAGGCACACAAGTTGGGCCTCTTCATAGGTCAATATTTGTCTATCCATATCTCTATATCCTCAGTTGAAGGGTTCAAAATAATTTCACAAGTTAAAGGGTATAAGTCATTAAGTATGAAAAATACTACTCCATCTAAAGATAAAAACATGATTGTCACAAATTAGAGGATATGTGAAGGCTCTTCCATTGAAAATCACAAAGAACTGATCTTCCACTTTTAATCACAAATATTTCCACTATATAGATGATAGATCTTGTGCCTATCATCAAATTAAGCCACCATCAAAGTTGTTTTCCTAGCCGATGTCTTCATCATCCCTTTAAATCAACAAACACTAACTCTGAAATTGTGAATTCTTCTCATTATTCTAAAGCACGCTGATCACATTCAGGGAGACCATTTGCGGCTTCAAGATGTAAATGTACTAGTTCACCACACTAAAATAATCAAATAATTTGCGAGGACTCTTATCACAGTTAGTCTTGTGAGGATATTCTTTGATCGTGTAAAATGAATCGTAAAGGGATTTATCAGAATGCTCTCTAATGATCTAATCGCCATGGCTTCAAATTTCTAGGATTCAAAACCTTCTACTAACTAAAATATCAATATTCTCTACAAAACTATAATAAATCTCAAAAGAAGAACACCCGAATTTTGTAGAAACATACTCTTCTTGGATCTTGCTTCCTTTTATGGCTATGGCCAAGTTTTGAGGATATTGTTCACAAGAGTGAATAGGAAACCATTGAGCTTGTTGATTTTTTATTATTGGGACACATAATATTTGAATCACCTTTTAATATAATATATCCATTTTATAAATTAATTGAAATAATAAATTTCAATCAAACACTGAAATTGAACAATTCAATCACTAGTAAATTTGGGTCATTTTGCGATGGCCTTTTCAATGCGCTCACGTCATTATGTCATGGAGAGTGAGATGAATCTTGGGCCTCCAAAAAATTTCTTCACGTGCTATGGAAAGTGCAACAAACCTGGGATATCGTCGCAAAAGCGAAGACCCAAGGAGGTCGTCCCAAGAGTGACGGTCAAAGGAGGTCGTCAATGACCTAGGGAGCTCATTGCTAGAGGGATGACCTAGGGGCATCGCCACAAGAGAGACAACCTAGGGGGATCATGGCTAGATGAATGACCTAGGGGGCTCTTCACTAGGGAGACGACCTAGGGGGCTCGTCGCAAGAGAGATGACCAGGGTATTTCTTGCGACGAACTATTCAAGGATAAGGTATCGTTGATGGTAATGATAGTTCATCGCAAGAGTGATGACTAGAGTATTTCTTGAAATGAACTATAAATACTATCGAAGATATTTTTCATCACAAGATTGATGAATACTCTATAGTTGCAACAAACTATCAATACTATCGATGATCTTATTCATCACAAGAGCGACAAAATATATCTATTTAAAAAAATTAATAATAAAGATTAATGCAAGAGAGTGCTTTTGAGGGTTATCGATTACAATATGTCCATAACATATCTATGGGTCACTAGATTTATGGTGATTACATGCCAACATCTATCAATATGGTCATTTTGGATCCCTAACATGACTAACAAGTAATATTTGTTTCATATGTTTTATTGCATCATTATTCAAATTTTGATTTTTAAGTATTCAAGTTATTTGATTGAATCTTGCATATCCACAAAAATGATCTACCATTTAATAAATTATGGTATCATCCTCCATTGATGCAACTAACATTTTTGCAATTTATGTTTCCTCTACTACTATAGAGGAAGAATTGATTGTAGAGTAGGTTTTGATATTTAAGGTATAACTAACTCCCACTCTCAAACAACAAGTCATTCTAAATTACTTCTAATGTATTGTTTTCATATATGTTGAAACAACATCATATGTAGGTTTATCACACCTCTAGATCTTTTAGATATAGTGAGTGAAAAGTTTTAAATCAACTAAGAGAGTTGACATAGTGGTTGACATGGCATTCAACTGGTTGTGTAGTTAAACCAAAGAAAGTGACTAGTGCATGGAACAAGGTAGAATTCAAGAACTTCATTATATTCTCTCACCAATATAAGTGGACCTTGTGTTCTTCACTTGAAGGGATTTGGGTACATCTTGGTGTTGTATAAGATGACCCTACCCATTGATCTATAAATAATAATGTGATATGTGTTGTGTATGGAAATCATTTGGTTTCTTATACTTATATGTATGTTGAACTATGTTTAATTAGGATCAAGTGTTGTAACAATGTATTTAAATGCCTCCTCTTATTGGAATACCTAGCTCTATGATCTACATATTTCCCTAGTTATCCAACATGATATCAATGCTATTGGTTTGAGATATAGTCAAATTTCTATTAGTATTTGGAGGTTTTCAATTGTATGGTTCTTCTATAGAGTCAAATATATTTGGTAGATTGACTCAGGGTTTTAGAATGCAAAGAAGCTTATTACAATTTCAATTTCAGAGTGCCCATTGATTACATAAGCTTTAGTGCTCATATCTCTAATCTTGTATTCTATAGTGAACCCACTACTTATTATGCATAATATATGAGACCGTATTACTTATGGACATGAGGTAATTAAGCTAGAAGGTTACTGATGGCATTGATTATGCCACATACTTAAACTAGATCTTATATGGGAATATCTTTACTTGTTACTAGAAATGATAAGATTCACTAATGAAGCTTGTATTCAATGGAATCACTACTCCAATAGATGGTATAAGTAGAAAGTCACAACTTTTACTATACATGATTTGTAATATCAATGTTGTAACCTTAGACATAGTAGTTGTACTTCACCTATGTCCTAAGTTGAACACTTTTATAATGGGTTTCATTCATTCCATCTTCTAGTACATGTAAACTAAGCTTAGCTCATTATAATATTGTAACCCTTTACACACTAGTTCCAATCACGTAATCTATTCACATAATCTTTACTATTTTCATTTAAAATTAAGTGGAATAGTACTATCAAAGCTAGTTAACAAAGGTTGATATCAAGAAACATAGTATACATGTTATGTAAACAATAATAGTACATATTTTGTAACATCCCCGACCCTCAAACCTCTGTCGGGTAATGCTACCTAAACAACTGTATCTTTTTTATTTCTTTGATACCATTTTGTGACATTCCCAGCCTTAAACCAACAGGCTAGGCCATGCCACCGAATAAATTTCATGCTATGATAGCATATATATTTATATACATATCTATCTAATGCAATTTAAATAGTTATAACATTTTTTTCATACACCTATTCATGTGGAAACAACATTAAAACATACATGCAATATAGACATACAATTCTAATAACATTATAATTTGATTTCAAGATACACATCATACAAAGAACATAGATTTGGTACTTATATTTTAATATATGACCACCAACTGCGTGCAGACCTTCCACAAACCTCCCAGCCTTAGACCACACTTCTCATCACACTCAATAGTGGGTTACCCCCGAGATGGGACTAAACTCCATCGGGCAATGGATTCCTAGGATTGGCAAGGACAACAAGAAAGTCACATAGATAAACATGAAATATTTCTCCTAGGAGCCACTTACACCCACAACCCATAGACCCTCATTCCCCACATGCCCATCCCACCCCAGGAGTGTACACCTTCACTATCACAAGTCCATTGACTGTCCACCTCCCTTTCAGAGCTTCAACAACAGGTTGGACCAAAAGTCTCAGAGTACTATATCTCCTCTAAGAGAACTAACTTCCTTAGCACACTCTCTCACCTGGAGAGAGTTGCTCACAGGCTTGACAACCTACCTATTCTATCCAACTTCTAAGTTCAGTGGGTAAGCTTCACAAAAAAAACTGGGTATGGTATCTGGTAATGATAGTGAGCCACACTAGTCTAGAGAAAACATGGGTAGAAACAACAAGGGCTAAGGAACGATATGGCTTAGACACTACACAGTCATGTTGTGCTTCACAAGAAAAAAAATTAGCTTCATAACATGGGTGTGTGGGTTTCAAAAGTTGCAGAGATCGACAATGGAACAGTTGAATGGTTGTGTCAAGGCTCTCCCTGTCTCAGTGCGTGCATCAGTGGAGAGTATGGTTGATCTCCAGAGTGGTGATCATCACGAGAATGGTGAAGGAACCCCCAACGAGTTGACTTTACCCATCTAAAACTACATGCACCCAAGTTGACACATGTCTTCCTGGAGCTACATGAGATCCACTTAACACTTGTTCCCTTTCCCCAGGAACTTAGGAAAACATAGGTGTTACACATCAAAATTACTCACTTTAATGATGACCTATTGTTGTCATTTGAAGTGTCACAAGTGACGCATTTAGCCATAAGTGTCACAAGTGTCGCAAACATCATATTGTCATCTTTCCTATGTCGTGTCTCTAACGACATCATAAGGACACTTAAGACTGGTTTAAGAAGGATAAATCATCTAATGAAGAGTACAACGATTTTTCCATGGAAAGAACCACTCAAAAATGAATTTTGAAGGTCAACGCTCCCCTACCCACTGTCAGGGAGTGCCAACGCTCCCTACCCTTCTTTGGGGGAGTGTTCCAGCACCCTGTGCACCCTTCTGGGGGAGAGTTTATATTTTTTAAGGAAATTTTGGGCAACACTCCCCTACCCACTGTCAGGGAGTTCCAGTGCTCCCTACCCTTCTATGGGGGAGTGTTGCAACACTTTGTGTCCCATTCTGAGGGAGCACTAGGATGTTTGAGGAAATCTTGGGCTATTGAGGAAAATCATGGAAAAATCCCCCTCATCTCTGGAGTTGGTTGGATTTGAATATAAGGTCAAGGATGGATCTTAGGAAGGATCCACAACTAACAGAGAAGTATCCTCAACCTATCCCAAGAATATCTAAGGTGGTTGGGTCTCTCCAAGCTTATATAAGGAGGCCTTCTCATGGTGAAGAGAGGGAGATATTGAGAGATATAAAACTTATGATCTCATAAGGGAGATAATCAATGAAGCATATTCATTTTGATTGTATATTATTTGAGCAAGGGGATGGACAAGGAGATCTACAAGAGGCCGTTGCAACTTCATAAAAGGTCTGTAAGTATTTCTATCTAGTTCTCATTAATACATGTGCTTGGCCTGTTTCTTTCAAGGTTGTGTATGCCTACATGAACTTGTCTTTGATAGATGGATCTAGTTTTGAATTAATCATGGTAGAATAAGAAGTTGTTTTGTCTTTGCTATTATTGGATTGCAGGACTTGTTGAAGAGCTTGGGGATCAAAGCTCAAATTGGACCGGGCAAGGACAAACATCGACAAAAAGGTACATTCTTATTCTTTTTATCTATTTGATTGAATTATCTAGGTTTAAAAGGATGTCAGTGACCAAATTTATCACCTTTCTATCTTGATATTAGAGATTTAGGGTTCAAGAGGAAATCCACTTGTCCACAGGGGGATTTTCCTGTAACAATAGGTTATGTCAAACCTTAGCCTCTAGGAAATAATAATATAATATTATTCCTTTAGAGGTAATCCCTCTAGATTATCCCCTATTCCTATACACTTATCCCCTTCCCTTTCCCTACCTCAAGGAGCTTAGTCCCCCATAACTCTTTCTTCGTGGTCGGTCTACACACAATGATGCAATTTTATTAATGATGTGAGTATTTACATATACAAATTCAGGCTCATTGGCCTTAGCATCTGGTCTCTCTGGCCTAATAAACACATAAGTATTACAACTTATAAACACTTGGCTCACCAACCTATAAACATAATTACAATTCAGCAGGGGCTTGGCCTTGGGGTTTTCCAATCCTCTCCCCTTATTTTTGCATTGTCCTCGGTGAAACTTATTTACACAAAAACAACAAGATTTCCAAAATCTCAAAAATATGTGAGTAATCTACTCACATATCCTCTTCATGCTCCCATGTTGTGTCCTCAGGACCATACCAGGTCCACTGAACCTTTACAAGCTTTATGAATCGATTCCAAAGTTTCTTTCTCTTCTAGTCCAGTATGTGCACATGATGGACTTGCAAAACACCTTCTTGCTCCACCCGAATCACATTCCAATCAATCACATGATTAACATCAGGTATATACTTCTTGAGAAAAGATACATGAGACACATTATGAATAGTCATGGATGCAGGCAATGCAAGCATATAAGCTACTAGTCCAATCTTTTCTAGAATTTCAAACGGTCCAGAATATCTGGCTGCCAACTTAGAACAACTTCCCTTCTTCAGGGAACTTCTGTTGGCTTTCACCTCCAGAAAAACATAATCACCCACTTTAAAATCCCTGTGGGTTCTACCTTTGTCTGCATAGATTTTCTTCCTGTCTTGGGCAGCCTTCAAATTCAGCTTTATCTTCAACAATTTCTCTTCCATTTCCCTAAGCAACTCTGGCCCAACCACTTCCCTATCAGTTGGGTTGTCCCAACTTGCTAGGGTGTGACACTTTCTTCCATAAAGTGCTTCAAACGTGTTCATCTTTAGTGATGCTTGATACCCATTGTTGTAGGAAAATTCTACCAAGTGTAGATAATCTTCCCATTTAGATGGTTTATCCATCACATACATTCTTAACATATCTTCTATCACTTGATTTACTCTTTCTGTTTGTCCATCATATTCAGGATTATACGTTGTGTTGAAGTTCAGATTCGTTCCGAACCCCTCAAATAATTCTCTCCAAAACTTCGAGGTAAATTTTGGGTCTCTATTAGACACAATTGTCTTGGGAATACTATGCAATCATGCTACTTACCTCATATAAATATCAACAACATTGGTTTCCTTGTGAGTAATCTTCATAGGAATGAAAAGGGAAGCTTTAGTAAGCTTTTCCACTACCACCATAATTGCATCATGACGCTTGATTATTCTGGGAATTCCTGTGATGAATTCCATTGTCACCACTTCCCACTTCCACTGAGGAATGGGTAATGACTGTAGTAACCCAACTGGGTGTCTATGCTCAACCTTGACCGTTTGACACTCCAAGAATTTGGCTATGTACTCTGCAATTTCTTTCTTCATGCCTGGCCAATGGTAATGGCTCTTGTCTGTTGAAACTATTTTTTGATATCCATGGTGCCCAACATAAGGCACATTATGTATTTATTTTAAAATCACACTCCTCAATTCCAGAGAATTTGGTACATAAACTTTGTTTTTGTACAAGAGAATTCCATCAATTCCCAATTCATAATCTTTATCTTTCTGTTGCATTTTACCTTGCTACAATTTATTTACCAATTACATGTATTGCAAATCAAGTTTTGAAACTTCAGAAATCCTTCCTTTAAGATTCGTCTGATACATGCTAATAGTTGTAGAATGTAGTTCATGCACTTTCCTCCTGAGTGCATCAACTACTTTTTTCTCCTTTCCTTTGATATGCTTGATATCAAATTCATATTCACAGAGGATTTCCAACCATCTGCGATGTTTGGCATTCAAAGTAGGCTGATCAAACAGGTACTTCAGACCATTATGGTCTGTCCTCAAATCAAACCTCTTTCCCATGAGGTAGTGCCTCCACTTATTCAAAGCGTGCACTATGGCTTCCAACTCCAAATCATGAGTGGCATAGATCCTTTCATGCTCTTTCAATTTTTTGGACTTGAAACATATCACAAATCCTTTCTAACTAAAAACTCTTCTTATTCCTTCTTTTCATGCATTTGTGCAAACAAAAAATCTTCATTTAGATATGCGATCTTCATAATTGGAGCACTGGTTAACACCTACTTAAATTGCTAGAATCTCTTTTCACATTCTTTCGTCCATTGAAACTTCTTCCCCTTCCTTTGCAAGGAAGTGATGGGGTGAGCTATTCTTGAAAAACCTGTAATGAACCTTGTGTAGTATCCAACTAGAGCCATGGAGGACCTTGCTTCTGTCACATTTTTAGGTGTTCTGCACCCTTTAATGGCCTTAATCTTTTCAGGGTCCACTGCTATCCCTTCTTCAGATACGATATGCCCCAAATAGTGAATTTTGTTTTGATAAAATGAGCATTTTCTCAATTTGGCATACAAATGACACTCTCTTAGCACTTGCAACACCATCCTCAAATGATGCTAATTCTCTTCCTCTATCTTGGAATATACAAGGATGTCATCCAAAAAGACAATGAAAAACTTGTCTAAATATTCTCAGAAAATGCCATTCATTAGGCACATGAAAACAACCAGTGCATTTGATAACCCAAATGGCACCATGGTGAACCCATAATGACCATACCTTGTCATAAAGGTGGTATTTCTGATGTATTCCTCTTTAATCCTTACCTTATGGTATCTCAAACTGAGATCTATCTTTGAAAATATCCTTACATCCTTCAACTGATTGAAGAGATCATCAATCCTTGGTAGAGGATACTTGTTCTTTATAGTCACTTTGTTCAACCATATGAAATTGATGGACAATATCAGTGTCCCATATTTCTTCTTCATGAACAATCCTAGGGCACCCCAAGGTGACACACTTGGGCATATATACCCCTTCTTCAAAATTTCTTCCAGCTACATTTGTAGCTCCTTCAACTCTGGTGTACTCATTCTGTAAGGATTCTTTGATATTGGAGTTGCCCCAGGCATCAAATTTATAGAGAAATCAATATATCTCTTTGGAGGTAGTCTTGGTGCCTCATTGAACACATCTTCAAAATCTTCCAGGATTGCATGATCCTCCAAATTTGGCACCTTATCCTTAGATGCTTCCTCCATATGGGTTGCAAATATTTGACAACCCTTCTTGTAAAACTTCTTTAGCTGCATTGCTGAGATTTCCCGCATAGTAACTGCCTTGGGAATTTTTTATGGGATTAATCAGTAAATTCAGACATAAAAAAATATCCCTAGATCCACCTAGATCTATAACAAAACAGAACAGAATATGACTCTTTCTCTAAGATCTAGCAATCGAGTTCACTATTTAACAAGAGATATGCAACATACCGTTTAAATATTGCTCTCTCCTTCCATCATCATACTAGATCCACTCTGACGCTCCTGTGATATTGAATCTACAAGGGAACACAAGCCAACCAAAGTGAAAGAAATATAATAAACTCAATGAGAACCTATGTATGTGATCAAGTAATCATACAATAAAACAAACCAAGTTTTATGGGAAAGAAACATATCACTGTATTATATTAAAATGAAAGTGGAGTTTACGACCAAATCCTTGATGTCGTAAGGTCCCCTTTCGATGGTCCTTTGTTCCAACACACACACTTGATCCAACCTTGAATGAAGAAGATCCACAATGACTTGATGAATTGAAATGAAGCCCTCAAGTATGAACTGAAGTAGAATTCCTCATCCGATTCTTATCCTATTCTACCTTAATATTGCTTATGCTTGCTTAACCTTTTCCATGAGAGATCCGTCTTTATATAGGGGAAAGAGAGATGGTTGAAGAGGTTAGGATGATCCCACCAAATCAGAGAAGTGAGTAAGATCCAAACCATCTGGATGCCACCTCAGCTTCTAGAAGATCCCCTTCTAGAAATTTCGTGAAACTTAACCTTTTCTTAGTCTTTTGACATCGTCGCACCGTAGCTATAGAGAAGACTGCGGAGACGTTGTAGGCCAACTTCAGGGCAGAGGGCGACGATCAAACATCATCACACCCTGTGTATAATGCAGCCTATGATGACCTTTCTTCATAAGGTTTTTGAGAAGAGAAATCCAGTCATCTCCCTCATGGAAAAATACTCATTTTTGGGAACATGAACACATGTTTGTCAATGGATCACTGGGGTGACCAAAATAATGTGTAAAAAAATTCCTTGGACTGCTCTCCAATTTCCTTCCTCATCAACGCAAGTGAATTCTTTGTTATGAAAATCTAATATTGTATGGTGTTGTTCCAACCAATCCATACCAATTAGGAAATCATATGATCCCAAATAAAAGATGTTCATATCTGCCTTGGTACTCAGTCCATTCATGCCCTCTGGACATGATTTAACCAACTCAACAACCTTTCTCTTGGCTCCTTTAGCCAGCTACACCAACCAAGATTTCCCATGATTTCTTCTTGATAATTGAAATATTTCCACTACCTTAGGATCTGTATAGCTATGACTATCCCCTGAGTCAATTAAAATAGTAAATGCATGGTTATTGATCATACATTCAACTTGAATCATGTGTGATTGAAACTCATCTTGCTTGTTGTCCAGGGATGCATAGATCCTTGGTACTCTTCTACCCATCTACTCTACAATTTTTTCTTGCTAAACATTGTGAACAACTCTCACTTTGTCACTTTTGTGAGGAAAATATCTATACCTATGATCCGAAAAGATCTTTTAATGACTGTGGTTGAGTTATTAATTACATGTGTTAATTAACCATTTATGAAGCTGAGTGAAAGAGGATGAAGATGAGAGAATATATCAAATCCATAATACAGTATGTAGATCTGAACTGAAGCAATAAAAACAACAAACCATAACAAGAGAAGTTATAACGAAGTTCAACACAAAATTGCCTACGTCTCTGGGCCTTTGTCTCAATGGGGGAGGCTTCTTTATTTCTATTCAAAGCTCAAAATTACATCGCAGAAGTGACATTAGGATAAAAGAATAATCTGGTCATGTTCTTATAGATCTCTGTAACCTAGCAGAAGAAACGACAGGAAAAATGGATGATCAGAGCTCCCAGAAATGGCCTGCAAGCGTCTACTCCTCAACAACTTCCTTGCATAAAAATGGCTATGGCTTGGCTTCCCTTCAGCATAAATCTGCTCTGACTGTCTTCCATGGCCTCAAACAGGCATGGTTTATATAGATCTGAAGTTGGTTATCCATCCCCAACTTCCTCCCAAAATTTGGCCTCAAAAAGATCCCAATATCTGCAAAAAATGGGCCAAAATCCCCCAAAGATCCATTTTCTGGGCATAATATCAGTGAAAAACCCACTCTTTAATGTTAAAAAACCACATTTTTTCCAAATTACAGAGTAGCCCCCTCTAACAGGGTGTGCACCCCCTTTTCTAGGTCGTATGGGGCCACATGGCCAAGTGTTGGTGTGCCCAGTGCTTAAGTGCCAGCCCCCTTAACTGCAGCTCCTAGTTTTGGGGTGCCTTTCATGTGTTCTGGGCTAAACTACCCCTTGGGCGTGCCCAAAACTAGCCCTTGGGTGCACACCTGCCATGAAACCTTTTGCTGGGGCTTATCCCTAGCCCCCTTGCGCCCTCCTTTGGACATTTTAACCCAAAACTATATAAAAGTGGGTTTTTCCCATCAATTTAGCTTTGGTAGGTTGGTAATAGGGCTTTACCAAAGACTTAGAGTTAGCCATGGGTCAGAGGTTCGAATCCCATGGACCCCTACATACTTTTTACATGCCAACTAGTAGTGAAGTGCCATGTGGCTGCCCATACCTGGGCCATGTGGCACTTATTCATTTTCCAGTTGACCATTGACTTTTGCCATAGAAGAATTTGATTGTCGTGCGATATTTTTCACATCCGAAGTCTATTTTGAGAAAGTAAATATATGGTCGGAATTGGGAGAACGAGACAAACACAATGGAATTGGTTTCGTTGAATTCTGAGCACTTTAATTTTTGAGCCTTTTTGAGCCCTATCAGCCTCCTGGATCCGATTTTGGATCACACCTCCCCACTAAAAGAACTTTTGTTCCCCAAAAGGTTGCTGACCAGTCAACAAGCTCGGGATAGGCCACTCGACTTGTCCTCTGTCTCGGAACTCTGTCCTGTGCACCTGCCTCATCAAGAACAACTGTAACACAATCATGATAATTGATAGTATATTGTTAGCCATTTGAACCCTGTTACATCTTACTGAAGCCACTATCATCCATGTAGACAACATTACTAATGAAAGCATAAAAAAGACGACTACAAATGAGTTGATATACTTGAAATATTTGCACGACATGAGCTTATCTTGAAGCAACTTATGATTGATCTTCCATTCAACAATCATTTCTTGTTCTTGCTTAAGATCGATTACTTAATTTGAAACAATTATTGGTTTGTTTCTTTCTTGCACTGACTTATTTAATTGTTCCATTGTTTGAAGTGTTTTATTTTCCTTAACATGATGAGCATGAACCACATAATCTAGACCTGCTTTGGTTAATTGATATTGATTCTTTGTCTTGTAGAAGATTGCCTTACGATCATATAAATATGGACTACCTAAGACCATTCCACATTCTCTTAATGACACTACATCACATGTTACCTCATCCACATACTTAGATTAAATTGCAAATTTGATTGTGCACTGCTTTGTTATGTGCATTTGATGATGATTGCTTATCCATGTAAGTGTGTAAGGCTTATGATGTACTTGTGTTTTTAACCCCAATTGCTTAACCAATTCTTCTGAGATTAGATTAGATTGAGATCCACTGTCGAGTAATGTGTCTATCTTAGTGTGTCGCATGATTACCCTTATATGAAACAAGTTGCTTGTACAATCAATGCCTTCACCAATTTTACTTGTCATACCAACCAATGAGATCTTTGATTCATCACTTGAATCTGATCCCAAGTCCGTGGGTCTTGTTTTCGTTGCCATTGTTTGCATTCCCTTATTTTCCTTGAACCACTTTGGCCTCTTCTCAGGATGAAACTACCCACATCTATCCTCATTATGTCCCTCTTTCTTGCAATGCTTGCAAGAGGGCTTCCCTTCCTTCCTCATCATTTCATTTGAATTCTTTCCATTCCATTTCCTCTTGTCCTCTTTCCTTGAAGACGATTCCTTTGATACACCTAATTTCTTTGCTTCAATGTATGTAGCTTGAACATAAACCTCATCAAGGTTAGTGGGTCCAAACATGAATACAATGTTTCTAATATGCACATGTAAACCTCCTATATACTTCATAAGAGTTTCTTGTGTATGTAATGGGATATCTAACATCAATGCCATTTTACGAAAGCTATCTGTATACTCTTGCACTGTTTTTCCTTTTCTTAGTTTTAAAGATTGCCATTCAATTAATGATTTATCTTTATAACCCAAAGGATAGAATTGTTTCCTAAGTGCAGAAATGAATCTTTTCCATGATGGAAATACATTACCCACTTGTTGTGTTCCATTTTGCAACTTGCTTTGCCACCAGATGAGAGTTGTACCTGCAAGTCTCAAAGATGCCAACTTGATTTGTGTGGCCTCATCCTTGATCTATTGCACACTGCAGTAAACCTCCATCTACCTGACCTAATTTTCAAGTTTCTCTGAATTTACTTCACCATCATATATGGGTAACTCAAATTTAACATCAAGTTTTAACAATGGCATTTCATTCTTATGCTTATTAACATGTTTCTTTGCATTAGATTTAGGACTTGAACTTGAAGAAGAAGGAGAAGAAGGAGGTGATGATGGAGGTGAAGGAGGAATCTGAGGATGATCCTCTTCCTGTTCACTTTTTCCCTTTGAATATTGACCCAAAACTGGTCTGTTTCGTTCCAAGTAATCCTCGTACACAAATTTCACCATCTCCGACATAGCAAGGAAAGTTTTCCGGAACTCTTTCTCATCCTGAGAAAGCCCTTCTTCCGATGCCATATTCTCGCCGTGAGAAGCTCTCTTTCTCAATCCAATTAATGGATTCTCTGCAACAAGCTTGCTTTCACCACGCTGTAGATTTTCCCCGGATAACATGAAAATCTCAAATCCAAACGTCAACTAGCTCTGATACCACTTGATCCGAAAATATCTTTTAATGACTGTGGTTGAGTTATTAATTGCATGTGTTAATTAACCATTTATGAAGCTGAATGAAAGAGGATGAAGATGAGAGAATATATCACAGCCATAATACAATATACAGATATGAACTGAAGCAATAAAAATAACAAACCATAATAAGAGAAGTGATAATGGAGTTCGACACAAAATTGCCTACGTCTCTGGGCCTTTGTCTCAGTGGGGGAGGCTTCTTTATTTCTGTTCAAAGCTCAAAAGTACATCGCAGCAGTTCCATTAGGATACAAGACTAATATGGTCATGTTCTTCCAGATCTATGGAATCTAGCAGAAGAAATGACAACAAAACGGATGACTGGAGCTCCCAGAAATGGCCCGCAAGCATCTGCTCCTCAACAACTTCCCTGCATAAAAATGGCTATGGATTGGATTCCCTTCAACATAACTCTGGTCAGACTATCTTCCATGGCCTCAAATAATCCTGGTTTATATATATCTTAAGTTGGTTATCCATCCCCAACTTCCTCCCAAAATATGGCCTCAAAAAGAGCCCAATATCTCCCAAAAATGGGCCAAAATCCCCAAAAAATCCATTTTCTGGGCATAATATCAGTGAAAAACCCACTCTGTAATGTTAAAAAACCACATTTTTCCAAAATTATAGAGTAGCCCCCTCTAACAGGGTGCGTGCCCCCTTTTCTAGGTCATATGGGGCCACATGGCCAAGTGCTAGTGCACCCGGTGCTTAAGTGCCACCCCCCTTAACTGCAGCTCCTGGTTTTGGGGCGCCTTTCATGTGTTCTAGGCTAAACTGCCCCTTGGGCACACCTAGAACTAGCCCTTGGGCATGCACCTACCATGAAACCTTTTGCTAGGGCTTATCCCTAGCCCCCTTGCGCCCTCCTTTGGACATTTTAATCCAAAACTATATAAAACTGGGGTTTTTTCATCAATTTAGCTTTGGTAGGTTGGTAATAGGGCTTTACCAAAGACTTGGAGTTAGCCATGGGTCAGAGGTTCGAATCCCATGGACCCATACATAATTTTTACATGCCAACTAGTAGTGAAGTGCCATGTGGCTTCCCATGCCTAGGCCATGTGGCACTTATTCATTTGCCAGTTGACCATTGACTTTTGCCATAAAAAAATCTGATTTCCATGTGATATTTTTCACATCCGGAGTCTGTTTTGAGAAAGTAAATATATGGTCAGAATTGGGAGAACGATACAGACGCAATGGCATTAGTTTCGTCGAATTTTGAGCACTTTCATTTTTTAGCCTTTTTGAGCCCTGTCAAGCTCCTGGATCTAATTCTGGATCAACCTATGATCTCCTTTACAACCCCAATATTCCATAGGTGTCTTCCTTGGCCTTTTCTCAACTACTTTAGCCATCCCCAGCTCTCTCAAAACTGGTTGTTCTTGAGGACTATTTTTGAAAAGTGGTGGCTTGTTCCCCTTCTGCCTCTGCTCCCTTTTAAACTTCTTCTTGTCTTCCCAAGCCTTCTATAAAATAGGTTTCCCTTTTTGCTGATCAAATAAGCGTTTTTCTCTCTTTATGGTTTCTTCCATAGTATTGGGATCATCATATTGGATTTTATCACTGGAAAGATGGCAACCCACTCAGATGCCTTTGAATCTTAACTGTCTCATCCTTGATGAAGGGGACATACTTCAAAAACTCCAAGAATCTTCTTCCATACTCATCTATATTCATGCTGGCCAGTTTAAGTTCAAAGAAATATTTCATTTTCTTGTCATAATACCTCTTAGTTAAGTACTTCTTTTCAAAATGCCTCTTGAATTCCCTCCATGTAACATTCTTCTCTCTAATGTGATGCACTTGCACAAGATGATCCCACCATATGGATGTATTTCCTTTAAGTTGGTAGATGGAAATTCTTTCCTCTGCATGAGAGGGATATTTTTGCAATTGGAAGTATTTCCTCATGCCTAGCAGCCATGTCTCAACATCTTCATCTTTCTTATGCTCTCCATCAAAAGTAGGAGGTTTGATCTTATTCATTTCACTCTTCAGTTTATCCACTTCAGATCTCCTATGCTTTCTAGTAGGGGATGGACTTGAACTGATGTGCGTCCTCTTTTTGGAATGCCTTTGGGAGTGCTGGTGATGTCTACTATCACTTCTTCCTCTTCTTTCCTCATCAAGGGTCTTGTGGCTTCCTGATTTGCTGGATCCACATTCCTTATCCAATTTCTTTTAAATTCTTTCCAGGCTCCGCATCAACTTCATATTGAAGTCTCCATGTTGCTTCCTAGCTCTCATAAGCCTTTTTTTATCTACCTGGTGAATTTGGACATCCTTTTGCAATTCTTTAATGATTTTCATCATGCTCACATATTTGTTCTTCTCCATGACCATTGGCATTTGTTCCTTCAATTCCCAAATGGACATCCATTCCTCTAGCTTCATCCTACGAATTGTAAACGTTCTTTTCTTCCTCCATTTCTCTGCACTATGGAACAATTTGGTTTAGTTCTATCAATTGTTAACTTTGCAAAATGTGCAGTCAACCAAATTTTTGTCACGATATTAGACTTAATAATTCTCCAGAGTAACTTAAACAATTTGATTCAACAGAGAGAATATCAGAATCCATTTTTAGCGGGTCTTGGTTGATCAAGAACCTCTCAGGCTTCTATCTCTAAGATCAGCTCTGTTTTGCAAAAAATTTTGGGCACTAGCCCCTTTTTCTTCCTTCAACCCTTAATTCACATGTGACCAAGTGCTAATAGTTGGACGCTTATCCAGAGCCTTGAAATTTCGGGGCTCTGGAGCATCGAAGACTTTCCCTTTCTGCACATCACAACATATCTCCCAGAGTGCCACATTAGCGAACTCGTGAAGTGGGTTGGATCAAAGGTCCTCGGTTTCCCAACATCCAATGACTAATATTTACTTTGGGGTTTTAGGACTTCAGGGATTTCTTCCTCCCATTTTGTCATGATCCATTTCTTATGGAGTGACAACTATCCAGAGTGTCAGATCTTCTGACATGCATCCATGACTATCAACGATCATGATGAACTTTGATGCTTTGACCTTTGCAAGTTCTCAACCCACGCGACCCTACTTTCCTCCAAAGTGTCTATCCTCTGAAGTGAAGGATATGATGACACATATCCTCTACCGATGGCAACGCCAATGAACTCTGAATTTCTAGAATTTGTAATTTCTTTCTCCACCCACTTGCACTAGCTTCCTCCAAACTATAGGATCTGGCACCACGCATCTCTTGCGGCCATTAGAGGACCCACTAACCATGCTCAAGAAGAGTGCCACATGGTGGAATACTAGAAGCTGACACATGGTCCAATCAGATGGGTGACACGTGTCATGTTTGAACTGGAATTTCTATATTCCATAGGTTCTTAACTCATTGACACATGGAACACATCCCATGTCTCCACATCATCCCTAGTAGGAGGCTACGTCACTTCGAGACTTTGAGATTAAGAAGATTTTACACTTAGACCCCTCAAATCTCCTAAACTTTGGAATTTGGAACTACTTTATCTTCCAAGGTCCACATGGTACAACTGCCAACAATTAAGGGGGTGGAACATGGCATGTATAGGAAAGGTCCACATCACCTCTAGCGATGTCATTATGCCACACCACTTCTATTAATTGGCATCAGAACTTCAGGTTTCAGAAGGTTTTACCTTAGCATACTTTGTTTCTCCCGAAAGCCGAACTCCTGAACTGTTGTGAGATCTATGATTCACAATCACTTGCACACAGATCTGACGGATGAGATCTATTTTCTTCACCATTGCACCTTACCACTTTCCTTTGAATCAAGCTAATAGATTTGATATAACTTTGGTCAATATAACAATCAAGCTCTTTTCCCCATATCTACGGTGTAGATCCACTATGGGACTTCGAAACTTTGGGCTTCATCCCCTTCTATTCTATCACAGATAAACTTTTCCGAAGTCGCGAAGTCTGAAATACTTAGGGTTTAAATTCCGTGCACCTTTCTTCAGTTCTGACGGTTGTGAAGGATCTTCGTTCTCCCAAATAGATCCTACGACCCAAATTTAAACCTTGTGACCCAACACAACGGTTGTTGTGGATTGTTTCTCTGTTGGTTTTCTTAAACCACTATACTTCTTGAGCTTCTAAACACAATCCCAATGATGCTCTGAGGTTCATATTTTTTCCCTTTCGACAACAATTCACTCTAAAATATTTTCTTCATTAACCACTACCATGGCCAATCCAGAATCAATGTCAAAACCATGGCTCTGATACCATTTTGTAATGTCCCCAACCCTCAAACCTCTGCCGGGTAACGCTACCTAAACAACTATATCTTTGTTATTATTCTCTGATACCGTTTTGTGACATTCCCAGCCTTAAACCAATAGGTCAAGCCATGCCACTGAATAATGTTCATGCTTTGATACCATATATATTTATATACATATCTATCTAATTCAATTTAAAGAGTTATAACATTTTGTTCATACACCTATTCATGCATAAAAAACATTAAAACATACATGCAATATATACAAAAAATGTTAATAACAATATAACTCGATTTCAAGATATAGATCATATAGAGAACAAAGATTTCATACTTATATTTTAATAGATGACCACCAACTACGTGCAGACCTTCCACAAACCTCCTAGCCTTAGACCATGTTTCTCATCACACTCAACAGTGGGTCACCCTTGAGATAGGACTAAACTCCACTAGGAAAGGGATTCCTAGGCTTGGAAAATACAACATGAAAGTCACACAGATCAACATGAAGGATTTTCTCCTAGGGGCCACTTATTCCCATAGCCCACATACCCTCATTCCCCACATGCTTGTCCCAACCCAAGAGTGTACACCTTCACTATCACAAGTCCATCTGTTGTCCACCTCCCTTCCAGGGCTTCAACAATAGTATGGAACACAAGTCTTAGAGTATTGTAGATTCTATGGGAATCCCTCCAGGAGAACTCACTTCCTTAGCACACTCTCTCACCTAGAGATATTTTCTCACAGGCCTGACAACCTGCCTCTTCTATCCATCTTCTAAGTCCAGTGGGTAACCTCCGCAAAAAAAATCAGGTATGGGATCTGGTAATGACAACAAGCCACACCATTCTAGAGAAAAAGTGGGTTGAAACAACAAGGGATAAAGCGCAATATGTCTCAAACACTACGCAGTCGTGCTGTGCTTCACAGGAAAAAAATTAGCTTCATAATACAGGTGTGCGAGTTTTAGAATTTGTAGATATTGACGATGGAGGAGTTGGCTAGATATGTCAAGGATCTCCTTGTCTCAGTGCATGCATCAGTGAGGAGTATGGATGATCTCAAGAGTAGCGACCATCGCGAGACTGGTGAGGGAACCCCCAATGAGTTGACTTTCCCCACCTAAAACTGCATGCACCCAGGTTGACACATGTGTTCCTGAAGCTGCATGAGCTCCACTTAACACTCATTCCCTTTCCCTAGGAACTTAGGACAACATAGGTTATGTCAAACCTTAGCCTCTAGGAAATAATAATATAATATTATTCCTTTAGAGGTAGGCTCTCTATCTTAACCCCTATTCCTAGACACTTATCCCCTTCCCTTTCCCTACCTAGTGGAGCTTAGTCCCCCATAAATATTTCTTCGTGGTCAGTCTACATGCAACGATGTAATTTTATTAATGATGTGAGTATTTACATATACAAAATCCGACTTATTGGCCTTAACATCTGCGATCTCCAGCCTAATAAACACATACGTATTCCAACTTATAAACACTTGGTTCAACAACCTATAAACATAATTACAATTTAGCAGGGGCTCGACCTTGGGGAGTTACATATTCCATAATCAATCACACTCGATATACTAGTACTCCAAGATAATACAATGGAGTTACTAGTACAGATTCCATGTGATTCTCTTATTCCTTACCAGTCATCGATCTATCATGTTCTTCTACTCATAAGTGGTATCTATATCTCATTCATTTCAAATAATCTATTCATAATTATGGTTATTCTTATACTATGATATCCATGGGATTACTTATACACAACCATGAAAAACCAAGTTGAAGTATTAGATTACCTATGTGAATCATATGATATGATGAACTAAAGAGAATCATATATGCTACATACTTGGGTGTGGTTCATTAGATAGAATGAATGGCCCCATAGTGGCCCACAAATGATGGCAATGTAAAAATAAATAAATAAAGGAACCTTAAGAAGTCATAAAAAGAAGAAAAAAGACAAGACATACCTGATCTTTGATATTCTAATGTGTAGCATTGCATTGATACAACATCTAGAGCATATACAAATGTGTGAACTACATACTGTAGTAAATAAAAAAAAATTATATTTAATTTTTAGTAAAAACCAAAAAATACTTTTAAGACATGTCGATAAATCCTAATAGAAATTAAAACCGACAAGATTGCAAATAGTAAACACCATTGGTATTATTTTTTGTAAAATCCATATGAGAGGAGATTAAATAGGGATACACACACAAACATATCAAATGCAATGAAATGAATAATCTCCTCTTGGTTTTGAGAATAATTTATTGGAGCAGTATGATCTTGGAGAAAACCTCCCTCGATTTGAATGAGCAATAACGAAGTCAACATTGACTATGTTGTTTCTCCGTTGGATCAAAAGAGGTTTGTTCCAAGAATAAAAAACTCCAACAATTTTTTCTCTACTGAACAGGGCCAACCACGTGAAGGTGGAAGATCCTATGGCCCTTCCTGCCCCTCACATCACTCTCAATTCCTTAATACCCAATCTATATTCTACTAAAAAATATGCATTAAAAATATTCAAAATTGATAAAAAAGCTATTGTAAATCTATAAATGAGGTTTATCATTCAAAGTAATATGTCATAAAAAGAGTTTTTATAAATGAAATTTATCATTCAAAATATGTTCCAAATTTACTATCTATATAATGTACATATATCTGTCTTATAAAATTATTATACATCATCAATTTCTTTTAGTCTTCTTTTTTGTTTTCCAGTTCTTAAATAATTTATCCATCTCCATGTCTTTGTTTATTGGGTGTTCTTCAACAACTGATGTTGCTTTAGTCCTTTCACACTGATCACACCTGGTCTTGTACCCATGGTGTGAAGGCTATTGTGAGGGGCCATCACCTACAAATTTTTTTTTATTAAATTTATATGACCAATTTTTAAATATTATTGAAGTAGTTCATTAATATATTAAGAAACCTCTGCAATGTAATTATTTACCTGGTCCACTAGTCGACATCATTGGAATGGATACTCTGTTCCCCTAATCTTTAGGTCAAGGAGTCTCAACTATGACATTATCTGCCATTGAAACGACAAAATTTATTAGGACAAAACGGTAAATGTATAAATAATAAAAATTAGAAGTACCAAATTTATAAGTATGAAATTATTAAGTATATGATTAATATACAACCATTTTACTGTCACGTGCTTTAGTCATAGGAACATATTGGGGCTACACCCCACTGGGATGGGGATTTTGGGGAACACCATGATCATCTAGAAACACTACACTATCAACACTCTATTGTCCAGTACTAATGGTTTCGTTGATAGTGCTGCTCCCCTGATTAAAACAAAGTAAGACATTAAAGTTATGGATGATATCAAACATTTACGTATTTTCTAAGTAATGAAAGGTTATTGTGGAATGATTTTTATTTACCTTATCTCACAAATTGGATCTTGGGGTCTGCCCAATGCTTTTCCTACGATCAACCATGACTTTATAGCCCTACTTGTAACCAAGTTGGAGGTCTTCCTCCGTGGTTTCAGTTTCGAAGTCCTCACCCTCCATTGCATAAGAGTATGTTTTTTTTTAATTTTTTTGGATGTAATTACTTGAAATTTGTAAGGTGATACAAATAATATTCTTAAGATGTTTGAGTACATATGATTCATGACTGTAACCTCAAGTAGCCTCCCTGAGCTAGCCTGTGCTGGCCATGTTTGGAAATCCTTGCTTTGGTTTCCTTCTAAGTGTCAAGCAACCTATCATAAAAAGTTTCAAGTATGTTATATACCACACTTTTATTTAGATCTAAAGAAAATTAAAGGTATTGAAATAAAAATATTGTAATTACCTTGGGGTACTAGTTATTTTTTCTCCTGATTTTTTCAATATCTTTTCTTTTGATTAATCAATGATCGCCTTCCACTCCCTCTCTGGAATTGAGGAAGGATGATCATACCTAGAGTTTCCTGCCAAGTTTCTTCTATAAACATCCCACATATATTTTAAATATTCACTCGTTGTAGAGGTGATCGCTTTTTTATTGAAGGTGTCTACTCCAAAGAGACCTTCAAGATAATCCATAAGTTCTTTTTTGAGGTTGTAATTTTGGAAATTCCACCTCATGCGTAAGGTTTCCACAATAATCAACAAGGCCTTGCTATCTAGGTGTCTATAAAAATGGTCATTTCCTACACACAAAAATATATGATCATTAATTTTAAAATAATAATCTAGATGATTTATGTATGAGATGGAAAACATGAAACAATTAAAATATGAAAAAATACTTGGAGTCTTATTTGTTTTAATGGAATTTCGTAATCGTCGACCAAAAATGTGCACATAAGGGTTCCCTTGCTGGTCACACGTCTAGCTCTAGGAAATGCAACCATATCAACCACATCATCAACCTCATCTCTGTCTCCACCTCTAGAGCGTGACCGTTGTGTGGATGCCTGACAGTGCATGTCATGGATCCTATCTAAAGGTGTGGAAGATGGAGAAGTAAAAAATACTCTAGAATCTATATGACATCTTGTGTTAGGACTCTTTGGCATCTCTGCAACACCACTATTACCAACACCAGGATGAACATGATCCAAAAATCTCTTTATAAGAAAGAAAATGTTTTTTCGTGAGATAATGTAAAAGTTAAAAAGCATACTTTCATAATTGAACATATGAGTACATTAAAAAAAAACTTTAAATTATGGTTATTACCTTATATGTGTTAATATGTGACATAAGAAAATTGATCCTTTCTACGATGTCAGGAGTTTGATCTGGATGGTCTAACAAGCTAGAAAATTCCTTGTTCACTTTAATGATCTTTTCTTTTTATCAATACCATTGGATCAGGGGATGAATACAACACCTCCTCATTGGTGAAATCATTATCAACATGGCCTGTAGTGTTAAGAACCAAACATCAATATAGCATAGAAAAACCTCAGGAAAAGTACTCAATGCCTTGAAAAAGAGATAATTTCAGATAATAAGCCTCTTCAAGGGGGCAACCTCCTTTTACCCAACTTGAATTTTCAAGTACAAGATGATTCAAAATGAAAATGTCTCCTTGGTATATATAGGAGACTAGGAGGTATAATTACAACTAATGGCCTAAAGCCGACATAAATAAAATAACATTACTAATATAATATGCCCTAATTAAGGGGTAATGAGCCAATAGTAGGGCTTAAGATGCCCCTCCCCTTGAGACAAGTGTTGTCTGCAATGCTTGAGTAACTTTGGATGCTTCTGTATAAAAGACTCATCTTCCCAAGTGGAATCTTCAGCTGGTAGTTTCCTCCATTTAATGAGATACTCTGAAATGGATCTATTCTTCAGCTGGCGAATTCTTGTGTCAGTGATGGATTTAGGATCCAATATGATTTTTCCTTCCTCGTCAAGTTCAGGAAATATAGTTTGAACTGGGATCTTGTCACCTATAACCTTCTTTAAGCATGAAACATGGAAAACTGGGTGTACTCGTGAAGATGAAGGCAACTCCAATTTGTATGCCATAGTACCAATCTTTTGCAACACCTTATAAGGTCCATA
>ML793871.1:270816-292245 GCA_009831015.1 Picea engelmannii | reverse complement strand
CCATTGTCCCATCTCAGGACTCTGATTTTCTTCCCTGTCTGGTTCTCCACAAGAGCTTTGAACTCTTGAAACCGACTGAAGAAAATCCAGGACTTCTGAGAGAAGTCATCAATGAATACAACATAGTATAGGGATCTAGTCAATGATGCCAAAGACATCGGGCCACATACATATGAATGCATAAGATCAAGTATCTCTGCTGCTCCACTGTCACTGCTCGGAAAAGCAGTCTTGGTGTACTTTCCCAAGATACACCCCTTGCACAACTCATGGTGCTCTGAACTGAAATATGGAACTCCCGTCACCAACTCTCTCAGAACTCGCAAAGCCCCATGGTGCAAGTGTGCCATCCTCCTGTACCATATCTCACATAAGTTGTTGTTGCTGGTAGAATGAATCAATGCTCGCACTGGCTGGAACAAGAACTTGTACAACCTCTCATGTCCAGTACCAATCACTTTGGCTGAAGTGATGCTAGACCCTCTAGGGAAAAAAATCACCTGCCCATCACGGAAAAAGACCTCATAGCCCTTCTCCTCAATAGTAGAAACTAACACTAAGTTCTTCTTCAAGCCCAGAACATAAATAACCTCCGTCAAAATCATGGGAGACAAAGACTCCCTCCGAAATGATACGGTCCCACAACCAGCCACCTTGACCTCCCGGTCATCTCCAAGCACTACCTCTGCATCTCCACACTGTGTAAGATCTTTCAAGTGCTCACGAACTGCTGTCATATGGTGAGAGGCACCACTGTCAATATGCCAAGTATCTGGAGTAGTGGTCCTCGAGGAAAGACATGCAATCAAGGAAAATTCCTTGTCAAACTTGGTAGAAATCTCTTCCACCTCTGCTGAAGCTGCTGTTTGTCTCGACCTTGGCATCTCACCAAAGGTCTAACCTTGGCATCTCACCAAAGGTCCCTTCTCTTGGCATCTCACCAAGAGTTTCTTGATCTTGGCATCTCACCAATGATCCTCTACTTGGTCTCTCACCAAGTGACTTCCTCTCGAAGTGATTGTTGTCCCAACTTTCTGTCTGCTGAAATTTCTGCCTCTCTTCAACTCAACTCTGATACCATGTTAATTTTTCAAAATCCCAACCCAGTTTCAGTCTCGCTGATTTTTCAGTCAAATTTAAATGCCAAACTCAGTTTCAGCACTGTTTCAGCATATGTTACAGCCTAGTGTTTCAGCATATACTTAGTGGTGTTTCAGCATATGACTCAGCACTGTGTTTCAGCATATAATATAGCCTGGTGTTTCAACATATAATCATAACGATGTTTCAGCATATGACTCAGCTCTGTGTTTCAACATATACTACATCCTGGTGTTTCAGTATATAAAAAACTTAACAAAAAATAAATTTCAGAACTGAAACATGAGGATTCTGAACATCATTTTCAACGCAAAAATAAAATATCAGCAATATGCAAAACTCAGAAAATATAGACTCAAATATTTTCGGTCTAAATTCGACCCTGGAAAAACCCATAAGGGGAAAACCAGTGAGAGAGGGCTTTGTATTATTTATGAGCTTATGAGAAATTCTTTTACAGCATATTCATCTTCAGATATTTACACAAACTTATCTAGACATTCCTGTAGCTTTTCTCCTCAATTTCTGAACCAAAAATTTGTACAACTGTACGACAATTAATGTTGTACGGACTGTCACGAAATTCGTGCCAAAACTATGCTAATATTGTACGGACTGTATGGAAATACACTCATAAATATATTACAGCAGTTACCTCAATTTCTGTGCCAACAAATGTTGTATGGCAGCCTTGGAATGCATGCCAATACTCTCAGAAATTGCAGCTACTGTCCTCCTCAATTTCTGTGCACATTACATGCTGTATGACCTCCACAAATACGTACGGTACAGCTTGTTCTTCCTTGTTGTCTAAAATCCATACTTCTCTTTTCTTTGGGATGTGTTCTCTCCTTCAGCAAATGTTGTCTCTTTTCTTAGCTCGACCTCTCTCTTGCTCTCTCTTGTTCTCTCAACAAGAATGCTGCAACTTTCTTGTTCTTGGCATCTCACCAAGAATCTCTTTCTCTCTCAACAAGACTGTTGCTTCTTTTTCTTCTCTTGCTCTTGGCATCTCACCAAGAGCCTCTTGGCCTCTCACCAATATTTCTTCAACTTCTTACACAAGAATGGGTGCGCCCACTTGCCTTAATCAACCTCATGAGGGAAGGTGAGGAGTTTTCTAATCTAATGGTTGAGATTAGATTAGATGGGTGGCTGAAGTTTGGTGTCTCTTCACTCACCCTCACTTTAATCATAAAGTTATCTTTTAATTTTCATCTCACAAATTAATTTGACTAAGACCCACATTCAGAAATTTCTCCCCTTAGGCTCCTAGGGAAGAGAAACACTTGCCTTGGTACTTTATTTTAATTAAAAATTCAACATCAAGTTCGCACCTTGCATATAGGGTCCAATACGAACACCTCGCATCCTGCTATAAGGTTGCCTGCGAGAATCCTATCTTCTCGTACTGTGTTAAACTGCTTGCCTGCGAGCAAGATTTTTGAAAATTTTGAAATTGAGTTTTGATTTTTTCAACTGCTTAGATCTGTTGAATTACACCTTTTTGGCTTATTGGATCATTGATTTACACATCTCTTGCTTCAGTTTGCATGCTCGAATAGATTTAGGGTTTCAAGGTATTTCTTGCCCTTTGTAGCTTGAATTTCATTTCTTGGCTCTTATTGGCATTTTCATTCTCTCTGACTTCTGGAGTTGAGTGTGTCTGTTTGGCTGAGAACCAGTGATTGGTTGAGAGTTAAGTGCTGGGTGTTTCTCATTTGCTTGTTGGTTCAAAATAACGTTTTTCATTGAGAAGACTCATTAGTTTTCTTTTTGTTTTTACTTTCATTGAAAGTGTTGGTTGGGTTGTTATTGTTTGATTATTTATGGTTTGATTTTCCTTTCTCGTTTATCAGAGTTCTTCTTGGAAAGTGAACAACAAGTTTTCTTTCAAGATTTTGTTTTTGTCTTTTCGAAAACATTGAAAATCAAATTTTAGAGTTTATTGAAGTATTTGAAAAAGACCCATAGAGATTGTCCTTTGATAAATGATTGTTTGCATTGACATCTGAAAGGAAATTGTACGTTGCATCGTAGTATTGGATTGATTTGGAAAATTTTATCTCTCTCCCATAACTAGAATTCATGGAATGAAAAGAATTATATTTCATCATTATCCTTGCATTATCTGGGTTAGAGTCATACAACATGAGTTTCACTTCGGCTACTTTTGAGTAAACAACAACTTTTAAAAACATTGCGTAATATTAAAATTGATCTAGTAACTCTTTTCTAGGGCTCTTTTACACCAACATTTAGCTATGCTAGTGCTTTGGAGTAGGAAGAGATATACACTCTCCAAAATATCAAAAACACACAATAGCATCTTGAGTTAGGGAGTGTTAAATTCCATTTGCAACATATTGTCCTATGACGCCCTTATAACATGAGGGTCAAGCACTAGGTCGCATTGGTGTTGGCAGAGTTACTAACCCTGCTTTGTTGACATCGGTGTAGAGATTGCACGTATTACGGGGATCACTCCGAGGTATACCCACAATTATGAGTGGAAGCCTTTGAGTTGATTTCGGGCTAGATACCCTTCCCTTGCGTGTGGATCAGACTGACGACTGTTCCCCCAGGATGTACTATTGTTTGTGGTGACCTTAGTGGCCTATGTCTCTAGGTTCTTACCCAAGGTGACTATGGAGGGGAAAGTCTTCACGGTACCTGGAATCAATGTTGATCAAACTCACTCGGGCTCCTTGGATGGTATACCCATGATTATGTGTGGGAGCTTGCACCAGGGTGTAAGTCTGTTAAGCAGGTCGTCAACGTAACTTTTCCACCTTAACCCCGCCCCTTCTCATCTCGTTGTTGCGACGTTGGATTTCATCACCAACTAGTGGCTTTGAAATTAGAAGGTATTGTTTGCTTGGTGATTGCTTCCTAGATTTTGTTTACCAGTGAGTGCTATTTGTTTCTCGAAGCTGACCATAGGATTTTATTTTCGGAGCTTGTTTCTTGTTTACAATTGCTCCCCCACGACGTTCACGTAGAATGCAAGGTTTATCTCCGGAACATCCGATCGTTTCACAACCCTTGCATACGGCGACACCTGAGGGTACCCCTGAAGGTTCCCCTCATCAGACTGAAGTCCTTGTGGTTACTCCACCACATGAGGAAACTAGTGACATTCCAGTTGTCACTACACCACCTCTACAGGTAGACCGAACTGATTCTCTAGAAGATTTTCGAATTACCAATACTAGAGAGGACTATCGTATTCATCGCGATGAACGACCTTTTGTTCAATTAAATCCTTCTGAAGAAGCAGCTGTTACATCTTCTGAATCAACCGTTGGTCCTTCTTCTGGTGTAGTAGGCCAAGATCCTTTTTGGTCAAGTGATTTCCGACGAGTCCTTTTTGGTACTGAGTCACCTCCGGTTTACGAAATCAACCCTCCAGTATCTCCTGAGACATAAACTGCACCTGAGACTACTACTTATCGCTTTGTTCTCCCTCCTGAGATGGCCCATCTCGCGAATACTACGAGTGTCCAAACCGAAATTACTGCAACTACTCTTGCTCCTATCAATACCCAATGAATTCCTGATGTCATTCTGACATTACCACCCGGTTACCATGCACTGAATGCTTTGTTGAATGCTTCCAATCCCACACCTCCGCAAACCCCAGCCGGTTCTCCAGGTGGTCCTCCTTTTCCTGGGCATCCTATTCCCGGTTTTATTCCGACACTCCCTCAGTTTCCTTCTGGTAATCCTAACCCTAGTGGTACTATCCCAATTGTTGCACCAAACCCGCAGATTCCTGTTGGTGGACAGGGTGGTACGGTTCCTTTTCCTTTTCTTGGACACAACACAGTTACTACGCAACCTACGGTTGGCACACAACTTCCGGGTAGAACTATACCTACACTAGGGGGACCAACCTCCCCTTTTGGACAAAATATACCTCCTGAATTGACCTAGTATTGGAATCAACTTCTACAGAACTTTCCTCAAAATGCTGGGGGGAAGAAAACTATCCCTGCAGTGGGCCAACCTTATCCGGGGGTAACCAGTCCTATTTGGGGTTCAGGTCAGACTACTCAACCCCAGGTCCCTACTCAAACTCAAGGTTACAATCCTTGGGGTTACTATCCTATCCATCCACCACCGAGTCAGCCAGGGCCTTCCCTCTATGGACAGTCTGCTTATGGTCCTACTGGTTTTCCAACAGGGCTTCCACCCCAAAGCCATCAATACCCGCAAGTAAACCGATAGTTTCCTTTCCTTGCTACTTTGGATTTGCCATATTTGTCTAGGATCCTAAATGATCTTATTCGTCACTCTCCTCAATGGCCTTCTATTCCTGCTAAAATTCCATCGGATATCCCAAAATTTGATGGCAAGTCGGGAGAGGACCCAAATAATCATTTCATGACTTTTCATTTATGGTGTTCGTCCAACTCACTGATGGATGACTCCATTCGTCTACGTCTTTTTCAGTGAACCCTTACCGGTTCGGCTGCGAAGTGGTATATTGAACTGCCACGAGGTTTCTTTTCTGATTTCAACACCTTAGCTATGGATTTTATCACACCTTACCAGTTACCTATCCGTTACGATACTGGAACTGACATTTTGACTTCTTTTAAACAAACTAAAGGTACTCACATCTCGGATCATATACATGAGTTGAGGCGAAGACGACGTCTCATCAAACTTGAACTCCCTGATCAATTACTGGCAGAATGGTTAACGAAATCTTTCGTGAACAAAATTCGTAAAGACATTGCTATGGGTGGTGTTGTTACAGAGGAGCAAGCTATAAGTCGTGCTCAGTATCTTGATCTTGTTTATTAGCAAACGGGAACACTCTACGATTTACTGCCTGAACTACCTCGTCCTGGTACTTCCAACACTTCAACTGCTCCAGCTGCCTCGCATGCAGCTGATGGTGCGATTGGTACTGCTCATACCCACTCACATTCCATTTCAACTACAACCCCTAAATCCAATTCTTATAATGTTCAAAGTGCTCCATCTCCTACTCCTCCCGCTGGTAAAACCTTTGAAGTGAACATTGTTCAATCTACGCTGACCGGTAAAAATAAATCCAAGAAAGGGAGAGGCAAGAATAAGGAGGGTAAAAATAATAATCAAAATGAGAAAACTAAAACCCCTCCAGTTGAAGATCGGGATAAGTGCAAACACTGCTACCCTTGCCTTATCTATGGTGATGATCACTACACGAAGGATTGTCCTCGATGTGCCGAAGTTAATAAGTTCCTTCAAGGAACGCCCAAAACCTCCACACCGACAGTCTTGTCCCAACCCTTCCCATCTTAGCAATAGGCCTCCTTGGTCATCCATGACCAACCATCTAATTCTATGACATCATACGTTTTGATGTGTACTGGTGATTCTATGAAAGACAACGTTGCACTTACCACTAGAGCTAAAGACTATACTCCATCTAAAGAGAAGGTTGACGATTTACCTCCTCCTTTGGTACAACCCTCTCCACCGACTCCACCCACCAACGGTCCTCTTCATCTCGAACGATCGAGCCTTGATACAGTTATATGACCACCTCGGAAAGGTGTCATTAAGAAATCAGCATTCAATCCTCATGCTTGTGCAGCCCAGAACTATAGCATTGTCGAAGATCTGGCCCAAGCACCTTCAACGATGTCTGCCCTTGAAGTCCTTCAGTCTTGTCCCGCTCAACGAAGGGCTCTGTTGAAATCCATAGGTGGAATCGATCCTACAAATATGAATCTTATAGTCTTCGACTTGGAAGACCATATTCCAAGGTTACCCCCACAACTTGCATTTCAGATACAAGTTGTTGTCGCTGATAAGAACATCTACCGAACTGTTATTGATGAGGGTGCCTCTACGTGTGTAATGTCTTTTACTTGTTGGAAAGCCATTGGCTCTCCTCCTTTAATAGAATCAAAAAACACTTTGAAAGCCTTTAATGGCTCGGGTTTTAAGCCTTACAGTGTTCTTCCATCGTTGCCCGTTACTCTCGAAGGTAAGATAGTCCAAGTTGAAGTGGAAGTTTTCGATGCTCCCCTAGATTATAATCTTCTTCTTGGCCATAGCTGGGTAGATTCTATACGTGTTGTTGTGTCAACACTTTTTCGTGTAGTCCGTTTTCCTCATCAAGGAAAAGTCGTTATGGTTTATCAACTTACCTTCTTTAATTCCGATACTCGCACTGGCAATGTGCCATTTATAGCTAAAACCCCACCGGGTTACGATAATGTTGGAGTCGGTCTTTTAAAAGACTCTTCGTTAATGGGTACTTTTCCCATACCACCACCACCTGATATTCTACGCCCGTCCGTTTCTTCTATTAATATGATATCCGCTATTCCTCATGAGCTTCCGGTGTCTTTTGACCCTTGGATAGTCCCTGATCCTGGAGATCATACTCGTTTCGACGACATCATGCCGTTAAGTCTGGTTGAGTCTGCTTATCATGCGATTCAATCGACAACACCTTATTCACCCTCTCTTGAGGATTTGTCTCCCAATCCTTTCCATGTCATCTTTCCCACTGACGAGATGATCATGTTCGTCATGGCCGATACAACTTGGGACGATGGGCATCATCATTCCATACTGTTTCTGGAACAACACACTCTCGATAATTATCAGCGGATTTCGACTCCGTCGACCGTTGTGGTCATATCGAACGTTCCCAGATCTACACGTGATGTGTTTGCAGAAGGGAACCTCAGTAATATTTATCCCACGATACCCATTGATATTTCAGTTAAACCTGGGATAGTTGAAAATGTTCACATTGGAGCTTCGTGTTCTCCAAAGGAAATTGTCACTTACACATCCTTGTTTAAAGAATTTCGTGATATCTTTGCCTGGAGTTACGAAGAGATGCCAGGTATCAACCCGACTATTGTTGTGCATGAGATCAAAACGTACCCTGGAGCTAAACCAGTCTGGCAGCGCCTCCGTCCTGTCCATCCACGTAAAGTGGCAGCAATCAAACTCGAAGTTGAAAAACTTCTCAAAGATGGTTTTATTTATCCCGTGGCTCTGACAGAATGGGTCTCCAACCCTGTACCGATTGATAAGAAAGGTGGTAGTATATGTGTTTGTGTTGATTATCGGGATATTAACAAAGCCTGTCCAAAGGACAACTTTCCAACCCCTTTCGTCGACCAGATCGTCGATGACTGTGCCGGCAGTGAAATCTTTTCTCTCATGGATGGATTCTTCGGCTATAATCAAATTAACATCGCTCCTGAGGACCAACATAAAACTTCTTTTATTTTTCCTTGGGGTACTTTTGCCTATAGAAAAGTTCCCTTCGGTCTTAAGAACGCAGGTGCTATGTTTCAGCGTGCTATGTCTTATGCGTTTCACGATATAAAGCATATCGTTCAACCTTATTTGGACGATTTTCCAGCTCATTCTTTACCCCGAATCGATCACCCCAATCATCTCCAAGCAATTTTTGTTCGTTGTCAGTTCTATTGCATTCGTCTACACCCTCATAAATGCGTCTTTTGCGTAGAGGCCGTCCGTCTTCTTGGTTTCATTGTTTCACGTCAAGGAATCAGGGTAGATCCTATTAAGGTTGAGGCGATTCTTAATCTCCCTCCTCCTTCTTCACTACGCCAGTTACAAAGTTTGCAGGGGAAAGAAAACTTTCTTCGTCGTTTCATCCCTAATTACGCTGAGATTACATAGGGTTTTACACGTCTTCTAAAGAAAGGTTCAAAGTTTGTTTGGGATAAATTTGCTAATAACACTTTTGAAGCCTTAAAGTTGTCCCTCACGAAAGCTCCTCTTCTTTTCCCTCCTGATTATAGTCGGGATTACTTTCTTTATCTAGCTACTTCTGAGTATACTATCGACATGGTTCTCGTTCAATAGGATGATGCACACAATGAAAATGTTATATATTACTTGAGTCGAAGTCTCACTTCGACGGAAATCAAGTACCAACTTGTTGAAAAACTGGCTTTGGCTGCTGTTCAAGCAGTTCAACATTTTCTCCATTATATTCTCTCCAGGAAAAATACAGTGATTTCCCATTGTAACCCCATGCAACATATTTTGACACGTCAATTGCTGGGGGGAAAGTACTCCAAGTGGATTGTCATTCTCCAGGATTTCGACTTGGAATTCGATCGTGCCACGTCGAAGAAATCCTTAGTTTTTGCTGAGTTAATTTGTGATTTTCCCCACTCTGCAACAGAAAATGTAGCAGTCGATTCGTTACCTGAAGAATCACTTTTCCTTATCAGTACTGACGATATTTTGTACGGAGATATCATTATATATATCCAAACTCAAACTTTCCAGCCTGCTTTGTCTAGCGCCGAACGTCGTCGTGTCCGTTATCAAGCACGTCATTATATTATCCTCGGGGACACTCTTTACCGTCGAGGCATTGACTCTGTTTTTCGACGTTGTTTGAATTTTGATGAAGCCGAGAAAGATTTGAATGACTGCCATTCTGGAGCATGTGGTGGTCATATGTCTGGGTATGCTACTGCCCAAAGAATCTTGCATGTAGGATATTTTTGGCCTTCCTTGTTCAATGACTACATTACTGCTGTTCAGAAGTGTCATGCCTGCCAGACCTATAATCAGAAAATTCGGTCGCATCCTACTCCCCTTCATCCTGTGGTCTCCGTAGGTCCTTTTGCAAAATGGGGCATTGATTTCATGACATGTCACCCTCACTCGGCCGGGGGGCATGGTGATATTATTGTAGCTGTTGATTATTTTACTAAGTGGGCCAAGGCAATGCCAACATTCGATAATACGGGGAAGACTACAATGTTATTTCTTTTCAACCATGTCATCACTCGTTTTGGTGTTCCTCAGGCTATCATTACCGATCACGGTAGTCATTTTATAAATTTTATGATGTCGGAACTTACGGAAAATTTGGGCCTTCGTCATGATAGCTCAACACCCTATTTTCCACAGGCTAATGGCCAGGTCGAAGAAATCAATAAGGTTCTTGTAACTATGATTCGAAGGATGATAGGAATTCATAAAACCAGCTGGCACACGATGTTGTTTTCGGCATTGTGGGCATATCGGACATCTGTTAAATCTTCTATGGGATTTACACCCTTTCGATTAGTTTATGGCATGGAAGCCATTCTGCCAATAGAATGTGAAATACCTTCTTTGAAGCTAGTTGTAGAACTCTTACCCAATACTTCTGTTGAAGAGGAACGTCTATTGTATCTGATGCGATTAGACGAGACTCGCCATGATGCTACACTTGTAATAGAAGCCCAAAAGAAATGTGTTAAGGCACAATATGACAAACATGTCAAGACTCGCGTTTTCTCTGAAGGAGATCTTGTTCTTCTGTATGAACAAGATAAAGATGTCTTAGGAGCTAGGAAATTCGAACCAATGTGGCATGGTCCTTACATTGTTAGCAAAGTTTTGGAAAAAGGAGCATATGAGCTGGTTGATTATGATGGTGTACCTTTGAGTGAACCCAGAAATGGGTTGTACTTAAAGAAGTACTATGCATAAGTTATTTATGCATGAGTATTTGTATTTTATGTATCATACTGTGTGTGTGTGTTACTTTAGTTTGTTGTTGACGTTATCTGGTCTCTTCCCTTACGTGACATTGTGTTTGATTGCCAGATGTCGGAGTATTCGCTACCTTATATTGGCTTTGCTGATGATACTAGCCGTAGTACTCAGAACCTAGCTTCCGCTGCATGGGAAATATATGACCCAACAAACGAGCTTATATCTTTACGAGGTGTATGTCTTGGCTGAGAAACCAACAACATCGTAGAGTATAGCATCGTTATTGAATTATTGGTTGATTCTATCTCTCTCAGAATTCGTCATCTGGTTGTACGACTTGACTCGTAGCTTGTAGTACTACAACTAAGTAATGTTTACTCTATTCGAAGTCCTACTTTATTGAGGGTATATTTGCGGATTCGCCTCTTGGAACGAAATTTTGATCACATTGAATATAAAAATATTCCTAGATGTCTTAATACATTAACAGATGCTTTAGCTAATTATGTATTGGACAGGCATTTAAATCATTTATAAATCAAACACATTAAAATGTACATAGTGTAAAGTAAACCGATAGAAGCCGTGTATATATATAACGATCAAAAGAGTTTGTTTTTACAAAATGTTTGTCCGAAGACCAAAATATCAAAAATTGAAGCTCCTGGCTTCTACATAGTGACGTCACGGATGATGTTCACGGTAACAGACTACTGCCCTAGCTACTCTTCGGAGCAGTCGGGCCATGGCTGCTGAAACTCCTACAGTGTGACGTTGATCGCGTCGTGGAACTTCTTCTAGAGTCATATCTGGAATATCTTCGGTTAGACCTTCTAGGTTCTGCTCCACGATCTGGTAATCCTCAACATACTGTGGTAATACTGTTGCTGCTTCTCCTTGTCGCTGGATAGGAGAACTGCCGGCAGGTCTATATGGTCCAACGCCTGTGTTATCAACAAGTATTTGGTGTTAGTCTTCAGGTAAATCTATAAAATGAAAAACATTTAAATATGATAAAAAATTCAAAAACATTTAATTTTTTTTTTTTGTGTACTTCTTACCGAGGTCTCCCCACTGAGCATCCTCAGGTAGTGCTAGATCTGGATCTCCTCGGAAATATATCCCGGCATATGCGTAGTCGTCCACCATCAACATCTAGTTCTGCAACCAGTCAAATAAAATATCGTCATATTTGACGATAGGTCCTGCCACATGTCAGGCCATGAGCCGACACCACCGTAACATCCTCGGATCCCTAGGACCTGGAAAGTGCCACTCAGTCTGTAATCGAAGCACCAGGACCCTCTCTAAGAAGAAGGACACTAACGAAGACCCATATCCAAACTGTTTCAGATCTCCACGCCTGCACTTAGTCAACTGTTTCTTGATATTGCGCAATACTGCATCAGCCCAGTTAAATACCCGGGGCTCAGTACTGGAAATAGATTTGCAAAGCCATATGTGGAGTGACACTTCCTGCCATCTGAGAAATGGTGAAGAGAATTGTGCGAAGAGTCAAATTAGTTACTCCCCAAATTTCCACTTTCCCTTTCTTTCTTTCGGCCTCAGGTACGCAATACTGGTTGTAATATTCACTCATTTTTAAACCCTCTGCTCTGTTGCCGGTCAGACTAACATAGGACCCACGCCTGGATAATCCGGTCAAGAAATAGATGTCCTCGATGTCAATAGTAAATGTATGAGCTCCCACGATGAAAACTTGTTGGTCCGGATCCCACATTCGGACTAGGTACTCCAGTAATCAAACTTGGGCTCTCATGCCCGGGATACAAAAGTATTTTAAGAGACCACAGTCTCTTAGTGCAGCTATGGTGGGAGGATGGTTTTTGGCATTGGTGTTATCCTCCTCGTTCTCTTGTTTCCGCCACTCTAGCACCATGGTTGTGGCTATTTACCTGCATAAGAAACATACAAACATGGTTAATGATCTTATTCATGAGATAAATTTTTTCTATTGGCTAAACATTGCATAAATTTTTGAATTCTACGTTGTTCGCAGGTGACCTACTATACACAGTGCAAAATTCTCGCAGGCGGCTTAAGGCCCACCTGCGACAATGAGTCATTCTCGCAGGTCCCGTATGGGCCACCTGCGAGAATGCCTCCATGCGCATAGGGTTTAAAAAATTAAGTTAAAACTGAACTTTTTACCAATGAAATCATAATTTTGAACCATGAAAAGATCAGGAATGGAGAACTTACCAAAATGCTGCCGACCGTTCGTCAAATGATCACCCGTAGCTCCCGGAAATCGACATCGAATGCAGAGGGTAAAATGAGGGTTTTTGGAACTCAATGGTAAAAGTGTGAAATGATATGGTAAATTTGGTTATTCACTCATTTTAATTACTTTTTACTATATCAAATGTGGGTTTTTCATATTTATTTATTATTTAAACCTAATCACTAATGTAAAAATGAGTGAAATGACTTGTAGGTGCGAAACATGGATGATTATGGACAAAATTTTTACCTGGTGTGGTGTGATTTTGATTGTTTGTGATGGTTTTGGCATAAAACCTCGAGCGCCTTTTGTCCGTTCTTGCACTTGTGAAAAACATAAGAACGTGATCGAGCGTTGTTTTATCACTTTGTCGGGATCGTTGTGGTTATACGAAAAAGGAACCCCCCTGGAGTTCTCTTTAAGCTCTTTTCAGACTCTCTAAACATGAAAAGATTGCCGAGCGATCTTGCTATCTTCATGCTCGCTAAAGTATTTGAAGTATGCGTCCTTTGAGCGATAGTTTAACCATTTTTTGGTCTCGTTGGACTACTGTACGAAAAAGGAACTGAGAGATTTCTCTTTTAAGTGTTTTTCCAAACTCTATAATCTTGAAAAACCTTCAAGTTTACTATCTCTGGACTCGTTAAACAAACATTGACAGACCCGTAATGGGACCAAACTACTCCTTCCTAGGGTTCGTTAAAAATAGTCCGAGGGACTCGTCTGAAGGATGAGCTTATATCAACAAGCATATGTGACCCTCTTCAAGCTTGCGTAAAAATAAAGAGGTACTTTCTAGAAATGGTGGGGGAAAATTTGGGAAAGGAATATGTTTCATCTTTGTATTGATTGGCAGTAAGTGTCGCTCTTAAACATGACACCCCCTATTCATCATTCGAAGCTGGTTTGGGTAATCCATTTGTCTCTCATTCGATTTGATAACAAGGTATTTCCATGTGTCGTATTTGATTCAATGCTGCCAAATCATTGGTCGTGTCATTCATATGTTCAAGAGAAGTCCGTCTGAAACCTCTATTGAGTTGGCCATTTGCAGTTATCCTTTCACTCTGTGTCGGCCTTCCCTGTGTCCAAAGTTCATTTGCCACATACTCTGTTTCACTTTCAAACTTAGTTACTCATTTTGTGTCATTGATGGGGGATACATCAAGACCCTCCTGTGACGAGTCTTATTCCGTCGACTTCATCACATTATCCGGAATCAAGGATTAGAAATTATTCAGTACCTTGGAGCTTGCATGCCTCAATGGCAAGTTTCCTCGCTTTCGACAATGGGTTTACATCATTGATCCCTGATCGAAAGATTCCGTCAGATGTTCGACATCAACTCATTTATTCACAATCTACGGATTGTACTATAGTACCTTGGGAGTCATTAACATCAATGGTGATTTCCCTCGCACTTGTTAACGGTTACATCAATGACCAGTAATCAAGTGGTTTCTACCATGTTCGACTTCGACACATGTAATCACATGGTTAGATTTGTACTTTAGGCGATGAGATTGAAGACGCTGGATATTATCTTTGTGATCCAGGTTGCGATGGAGTATGTATAATTTGCGACACATAGATCCACTGTGTATGTTTCGTGGCTATGTCGTCTTGATTGGAAATTTGTCACACAGATCCACAGTGTATTCAGGTGGCTGTGGTATATTATGATGGCATGGATCCACAGTGTATGATTGGTGGCCATGACCTTTTTTTATGATGTCATCAATCTATGATCTAAGTATGGGAATGCCTACCTCAGAATTTGGTATATATGATATTCTGTCGATGCTTGGATGGTTGTAGGTTTCCGATTAGATGTGCTCTTGGTTCTTGACACACACATGCAGCTTACAAAGTCTATTGACTGTCACTGGTTCCACTCTCATACTTTGGGGGGCATTCTGTTATCCACAATTTTGGTTGTCATAATGATGTAATGACGATGGAAAAATCAAGCTCTTCACTAAGAACACTTTCATGAGAAAATTTACCTTTGTCTGCTTCCAAAATCATACTTTTAAAAGGAAGTTCATAGGCTACCTATATATTTGCCTGTGAGAATGCCTGATTCTCGCAGGCTACATTAAGCTAGAGTGTGAGGGGTTCGCACTGTACCTAAGTCTCAGGGTGCGAACATCTTCCAAAGGAAATAAAAAGGTAAAATCTCGAATCTTCTAGAAGGGAATCTTCTAGAAGAATGAGTTGGCCTTCGAATGGTTATTCAGGTGCTGACATTCCAGATATCTTGGGATCATTCCTATCCAAGTAACTAATCTATTTTATCCTATATATTGAGGGGAATGCTTATGGAAAAGGTTAGAAGCAAACTAGCAAGAGATTGATTGGATAATTAGTGTAAGATTGTATGAAGGACTTATACTACAACAGCTAGAGACACCAACAAGGTCATCAAAAGTGGTTGATTTTCTTCATGCATGAGCAAGTGTGTGTGTCAGAGCTAGGAGCCATCGAAAGGATATCTACAACATCAAGGCTCAGGCTGTAAGTTTCACTTTCTATCAATTTAATACAGTAATATGTCCCTTTCCCATAAAGATGATGTCACTTTATTACATAACTCCTTGATCATATGTATAGATTAGCTATTGAATATATTGATCTGCCTTCACTTCGATTGGTTTGTACTGTTGTGATCTGAACGACACAAGAGCGTTGGAGCGAAGCTTGGAACATCAGGGATCCAAGGAAGTGTTCACAAGGTATGTCGATGATCCTTTCCTCTTAGTTCATTCAATAGTCTAGGTCTAGGGAAAGTGTATTATTATGTCCTGTTTTGTTCTAGATCCAGGTGGATCTAGGGAGATCGGTTTGTGTCCGCATTCACAGATTTATCCTGAAACACTCTCCTTTGTGAGGGAAATGTATTGCGGCTAATGATGATAGTGAATATTGTATTCTGAGAGAGTATACTATAAGAGAAAGAAGAGGAAGTTACAATGGGTTTGTTGTAGGTTGTATCCCTTCATATGTTGGATAATAATAAAGGAAGGACTTGGCAATTTCTCTGGTGGACATAGCCCACACTGTGTGAACCACGTAAATCTGTGTCTCTATTGTATTGTGTATTTTATGTGTTTTGTTTCCGAATTTGTTTTATTTATTTCTCCACAGTCTTGTTTTTCTAACAACTAGTATCAGAGCCAAAGGTAACTCACAGGAAAAGAGGGTTCCTAGTTCGAGTGGGAGAAATGTCGGAAGATGAAAAGTTTAGGGTTGAGAAATTTAACGGCCAAAACTACTAGTTATGGAAGATGAAGATGGAAGATTATTTATATCAGAAGGATCTATTCCTACCATTGGGCGGAGTAGAAAAGAAGTCGACGACCAAGAAGGACGAAGAATGGGAGATTCTTGACAGAAAGGCTCTAGGAACGATATGGCTGAGCTTGGCAGCATCGGTGGCTTTCAAGATTTCGAAAGAAAAGACAACGAAGGATCTAATGGACGCGTTCGCTAAACTATATGAAAAACCATCAACATCCAATAAGGTATTTCTAATGAAGATATTATTTAATATGAAGGTGCCAGAAGGTTGGTTTGTTGCATATCATTTAAATGATTTTAATATGGTTCTAATAAACTAAGTTCTGTAAAAGTGGACTTTGATGATGATGTCAGGTCTCTTCTAATCCTGTGTTGATCCGAAATATTTTTGGCACAACATGAGATTGGACATATAATAAAGAAATGCACAGAGATATCACATATATCCAATAATATAACATAAATATGTTAGAGATGCAGCCATAAACACATATATACAGTAATACATGATTTCTATTAATGAAAGAAATGTATAGAGACTGTAAAAAAACAAAGTGAAAGACTCGTTAGAATGATGGCAGCTTATCTCTGAGAAGAGATGTGACAGCTACTCACATTCGCAAGAAGATGATTACAATGAGGCTCTGAAGCCCTTTTTACAATAAAAAGGAATTCCAAAAACCCTATACATCCAAAAACCTAACCCTAAGAGATGAAGCACCAAAAGTCATGTGGGCTCCGTTTGGGTAAGTTAGTACATCAACTTCCTGGGGTCGTAACTTTTGCATACGATCTCTGTTTCAGGCGTATAATAGCTCGTTGGAAAGGTATCATAGAGGAAATTAATGTTGGGGTATCAAAAATTCCTTCAAATATCATTTAGAACCTCGATCTCGAAAAATCTTCATTTGGGCCCTCAAAATGGCCCGAGAAGTTAAAAACTGCTAAAACTAGTAAATTGTCAAAATTGCCAGAAAACTATTTTGAGCCCGTCGGAAAAGGTGATAGGACACCGATATAAACCTGGATCAATAATCCCTCCTTAGGAATAAATGGTATCCATTGCATTGAGTTCCCAGGGGAGAGGGAAGAGTGTTTGCTAAATCTACATCTTGGTGAGTTGCTTGCCTTGCTGGAGACGTCACACTACTCAGTTTGTGGAAGTATGTCACGAACCTCTTGAGGCTGAGGTTGTTCAACAAGTCAGGCTACATGAGAGGATGGTGTGCGGAAGGAATCTTTGTGATTTTTTGCAACCTTTTAGACCTACTTCTATTGGATAAAAGGTTCTTGGGGTGAGGTTGTAGTGGTTCCAATGTCCTTCTATTCCCCTTTTAAACAGATTGTGAAAAGATGAATTTTGTAGTATGAGATACTACCTTGCAACACGTTTTTGGTGGAATAGTGGTTGGAACTACCTCTGGTATTCTATAGATATGACCCCCCAAAGTAACAATGATAGTGCGGGGTCGAGACTCATAAACAACATGGGGCTTCCAGATATATGGTTGGCCCAAGAGAACATCACAAACATCTAGTGGGGAAACATCACATAATACCTCATCCTTGAAGGGATGGATATCATATGTCAATCGACACTATTGGCTGATATGAATATCTTGTCCTTAGTGAAGCCACCCGATGTTGTATGGTTGTGGGTGTGGTGTTGTCGACAATCCCAGCTGTTTGATGACCTCTGTTGAGATGAGGTTCTTCTAGCTTCCACCATCAAAAATAAAATGCAACGGGGTCCCCTTAACCCACATATGTGAATGAAAAAGGCGCTCCCCCTCTTCAGGATCTATTGGTTCTTCTGGTTGAATTGCTGCGGTTGTGACAATAGTAGCGGGGTTTGTATCAATGATCTATCCTTTACGCATATTTTCAGAATCAGATTCTGAATCAGGGTTCGGCTCCTTGTCTTTGATGTCGACCACCAATGACTTTTTTGAGCAACATTCATCGATGTTGTGCTAGGGGATTTTGTGGAAATTGCACCATTTTCTGATGTCCTTCTTTGTCTCCCCATGACCCTTCTTTTCCTGTGGCTTGGACTGGTTTTCGGGAGACTGTTTGTTAGGGCTATATTTATCAAACTTTATTTGTTGTGGATTTTCAGACCTGAACTCCCATTTGTTCTAGTGCTTAAATTTCTACTTTATTTTAACAGCATATAGATAAGCAACACCGAGTGATGATATGTCCAGAAAATCCATTTAAGATTGGATGTATTTGTGTAGATCCCCAGAGTATTTCAGAACCAAATGTCATTCAGAGTCTTTGATACCCATCTTGGTTCCCAAGGTATGGAAGGTATTGGTGAACTCCATAATTGTTTATCCCCTCTCTTGCCGCAATGTGGTCCATCTCATGTACTGGTCTTCATAGTTTCCAAGAGGGTAATACTGTTCCTTTACCGCATCCACAAAAAAATCCCAAGTGGGCTCGACCCCATATATTCCAGACTCCTCTCTGGAACTCTGCTCCCAGTAAGTTTCCCACCAATGTTTAACATGGGGGAGAACCTTAAGGAGTGCAAAGATGATATTTTCTCTATCAGAAAAATCGTGAACAGAGAAATAACTTTCTAACATATTTAACCATTTATCTAGGGCATCCACATCTATCTAACCTTCAAATATAGGAATATCAAAATTGACCTATACCTTAAAAGGTGAGGTGCCTCCAAAGTGGTTGCTTGACGAAGATGCACCTGATGCTATCAGGAGGCATTGAGGGATTTGGGAAAAATTCTCCATCATTTCGTCCCTCTGTGGCATAAGAGCTTTCTCAAGAAACAAACTTATAGGATCGTCTACTTCGTCATTTTTCTTTTCTTTTTCCATTGAGGGTTTCTTGGGTGTGTGAGAGTGATTATCCTCAATAGAGACAAGATTGAGACCCAAATTGCTATACTTATACCTCTTCGGGGACATGCACTGAAAAAATGATTAAGAACAACTTGCTTTGATACCACTGATCCAGATTATTTTCGACACGAAATGAGAGCGGAGATATAATAAAGAAATGAACAGAGATATCACGTATAACCAATAATATAACATAAATATGTCAGATATGAAACCATAAACATAGAGATACAATAATACACAATTTCTATTAATGAAAGAAATGTACAGAGACTGTAAAAATACAGAGTGAAAAACTCGCTAGAATGGTGGCAACTTATCTTTGAGAAGAGATGTGACAGCTACTCGTATTCACAAGAAGATGGTTACAATGAGGCTCTGAAGGAATTTTTACAATAAACAGGAATGAAAAAAACTCTATACATCCAAAAATCTAACCCTAGGATATGAAGCGCCAAAATTCATGTGGGCCCTGTTTGGGTAAGTTAGTACATCAACTTCCCGGGGTCGTAACTTTTGCGTACAATATCTGTTTTAGGCACATAATATCTTGTTGGAAAGGTATCATCGAGGAAATTCATTTTGGGGCTCAATAATTCCTTTGTATATCATTGAGAACCTCTATCTCTAAAAGCCTTCATTTGGGCCCTCAAAATGGCCTCGGAAGTTAAAAACTGCTAAAAATAGTAAATTGCCAAAATTGCCAGAAAACTATTTTGAGCCAGTCGAAAAAGGTGGGTGGCCACCGATATCCACCCATTAGTACATATGACCAAATTTGTGATGGTTTTTCGTTGATATTGCACACTTATCCATCACAATTTCCATGAAAACCGAGTTTTTTTTTCGTTGGAATAATTTCGTCGCTCTATCGACGATCTAGGTGTGCGTGGAAACATCGAAAAAATTATCTCTCCATGTGTCACTACCTTCAAGTTCAGTTAACCCTTTGCATAGTCGCAATTACGACGAAACCATGTTGCAAGTACAATGAACAACCATGGCAATTATGACGAAATTTCGTCGCAATTGCCAAGTCAAACACTTACAATGCAGATGCTGTATGTGTGACGAACAACCGTGGAAACTTGCGACAAATACCTATGGAAATAGTGACGACATTGATTCATCAAGACCAAAGTTACGACGAAGATGTTGTATGTGCGACGAAAACCTATGGCAACTTGCGACGAAAGTTCGTCGCTATTGCCATGGTGGTCAAAATGCAATTTTTTTCTGACGAACTATCGTCGATATTGCGACAATGGCATTAAGTTTTAAAAAAAAAATTACATGAGATATGGAATTACCATATTACATTGTAATATGGAATTACCATATTACATTGTAATATGGTAATTCCATATTACAATGTAATATGGGATTACCATATTACATTGTAATATGGTAATGCCATATTAACCCACAATTAATTGCAAGCCAACATGAAGAAATATAAGCTTGGAAAACAATTATTGTTTTGTATGGATTTTGTAGTTAGAGGATGTGAATTTTGTATTGAACTAAGAAATATAAAATTCGTTGTAAATTGGTTGATTCAAGATAATTTAATTGAACCAAGGTAATTCATGGGGTTAGCAAATTATTTAGGAATGAAATGTCTCTTCAATGCACATTAGAAAAGGCAAGTATAACCTTTCAATTCATTGCAATTCAAAACCAAGTAACTGAAGCTTTGACATGAAAGAATTGTAATGCATCAATATTAAATCTAATGAAACTTGCAATTTCATTTGAAATCAAAGCAAATTTCGCATGATACATAATGGCAGAACCTTTGATACAAAGAAGGAGTTGGATAACATAACACTTGAAACTTTTGTTGGTGCAATCATAATATATCCCAAATAAGATAAGGAATTGTACATCATAGTTTAGGCATTGAAGTATGATAAATATGATAAATATATATTTGTTTAGGCATTAAAGTATAGGCATTGAAGTATCCTGCAACATTTTGAAGTATAGGCATTGAAGTAGCCTACAACATTTTGATTCAGTAACCAAGCTGTATGATAAATATATACAAAACCACATGATCAATTTCCTTTAAGACCTCTTTGTTTTTATTTGACCATAGCTCTAAGGTTAAACTCTTATGTACTTGAATAATATAAGGGATTACCTACATCTAGCTCAAATTTTGGCAAATAGTTAAAACCTTACAAAACTTGTATATATATGCAAGTCTCATGTCTTTGAGATGTTTGTAGGCTTGAAGGGGGATTAAAGTATAAAATTCATAATTTTTTTGTTAAGAAAGGAGAGCCAAGAATAAGCTCATGTGGGAAGCTTGAAGCTGTAAAGTCGATATACATTTTAGAGTAAACAAGACTAAATAATATGGTAGTTTTTATACCATGTTGAAACATGAAAGCAAGATGTAATTATCTT